>JAOTQR010073484.1:0-13142 GCA_025774065.1 Solanum ossicruentum | reverse complement strand
AAAATAAATCGATTTATTAGGTGGTTGCGTGTCCCTATCGGGCACCGGTCACGACCCCAGGGAGGGGTGTGACAGTTTGTACTAAAATTAGTAATTAATGCCTCAAATATATTACTAGTCAAAGTTCATGTAACAACTCGTGAAATGACGAAAATACTCCTAGAATTGACCTTACGCGTAACGTGTTCTCCTTTACTCCGTTTGTAAATCTGAGACCGAATTTGCAAACAGTAAAAAATCAAGTCGGAAAATAGTCTCGACTGGACAAAAACTCAAAAAAAACGTGAATTGTTTTTCCCAAAAAAATTCAGAAACAGTGAGGTTTTCGCGTCGCAATAGAACGCAAAGCCACACTTGGTCGTTTTCAAAAATTCGACGAAAAGTGAAAAGTTGTAAAAAAAAGGTGAAATTAACACTAGTGAGTGTCTCGCACTAGTGTTATTTTGGGGCAGTTTTGTTCTTTTAATGGGAAAGTGTATTTTCGACCTTTCCCACACCCCATATCCTAAACGAAGCAGTTTTAACATCGATTAAGTCTAGGAACGAATTATTTTACTCGTCCTTTCGTTCAAAGTAGAGAAACCCTTCCCAGAACCTCAAGCTAGAAATTCAAGAACGATAGGGCATTCAAGATATCGTTCAATCTTCCAAGAAAGCATTCCCAGGTATGTAAAGCGACCCCAAAAAGTATTATTTTCAATAATATCTCTAGAAACAGAATTGGTTTTCTCCCATGAATTTCAAGTATTAGTTAAGAATCAATTTCCTGCAAAAGTTGCCCAGTATGATAATTTTTCATAGTAAATTTCCTTAGATATCTTGATGAATATTATGATTCTTAGTCCCTATATGATCCAATTAAAGAATTGTTGTCGAGCTTACATTCATTTCTGATCAAGATTTATATATGTTGAGTTTTCTTGAAAATCTTGATATTAGTTCAAGTAAAGAAAAATTAGCTTGAGCATCCTTAAAGCTAAGTTCAAGAAGTGCATTTTTAAAGATATATTTTCACATATTAGCCAAAAATTTAGCATGTTTTGAGTCACTGAGTTCATTCTAGTTTTTAGTTACGTTAGAAAAGTTGTATGAGAAAGTACGCAGTACGCTGGGCTAAGTCCTCAAGAAAGCCAGATTTCAAGAATTTGTGATCACTAAGTATGACCTGTATAAAGTACTTTGGGAGCAGTATTGAGCATCGATATGGATGAGAGTAGAATAAATTACTCGAACTCATAAACTATGTAGCTAGTATAGGATAGGATTGTACTACAGTACCTTCCTCATTAGCCACTGAGATGGCCCAATTTTGGGATGGATCCACTTCCCTAGTTCTTTTTCCCCTACCCAGGCAATGTACGGGCAGCTCTGGTAGCATGGGCAAGACGATATATCACCACGAAGCTCATAGTGGTGGTTGTCTCTTAGAGAAACTCCGTAAGTTAAGAAACTAAGTTTTACTTGTCAGTTTCAGCATGTTATTTTTAGCATACAATTCTTATGATCGTCATTATTTCAATCATGTACTATGCTTAGGTCTTTTGAGATGCATTATGATATCCCTATGAAAAGTTTTAGCTATCTTACATACCGTACATTCCACGTACTGATGTCCTTAGGACCTGCATTATTTTATGATGCAGACGCAGGTGAAAGAGTTCCTCAGCAGCCATTTCGTTGAGAACCCTATAACTATCAGTTATTGGTGAGGCCTTTTCTCAGTCTGAGGCTCCTATGTCCATGTTATTTCATTTCTGTATTTACTTTCAGTTCTAGCTACTTAGGGCCTGTTTTAGCAGTCCTTTCAGATAGTTTTTAGTAGAGGTTCCATAGACCATGTATCAGTATTTCAGTTTCTAGTTCATTCAGATATTTTTTATGAGTTTCATTTTCAGCTTATGCGGATAATTTCTAAAGTAATATGTTGCTTTTATTAAGCGTTTCCACTATTATGAGTCTTCCGCTGAGTAAGTAGCTATGCCAAGTGGTTCGTTTGGGACCAGGAATGGTTTTTGAGTGCCGGCCATGTCCAGGGTGTAGGCTCGGGGTGCAATAAACTTGGTATCAAAGCACATAGTTCAAGAGTCCTAGGAAGTTTATGGAACTGTGTCTAGTAGAGTCCGTATTATGGGTGTAAAGCGTGCCACATCTAAAATATGGAGGCTACGGGATATTAGGAAGTGTCACCATTACTTGTTATTCCTTGTCTCGTGCGTCAGAGTATATCTCTGTAAAGTCCATTCTAACTCATGCGTTCACGCCGTGTTTTTCAGATCATGCCTCCTCGTAGAGCTAATGGACTAGTTAGAGGCAGTGGACCCCCGGCCAGAAGGAACACGAACTAGCCTTGCCGAATTCCCGAGGAGCCTAGAGGTCCAGCTATGCCTGTCGAGCAGCCACAACAAACTGACATATCTGATGCTGAGCTTCGCCAGGCCATTCAGACTTTGGCCCAGGCAGTCACTACTCAGGGAGGTCGCCAAGGAGATGGTAGAAATGATGGGGCAGATACCGCCAGAGTTAGTAAGTTTTTTATAGTGAAACCACTAGAGTTCACGGGGTTGGATATGAAAGAGGATCCTGATAATTTTATTGAGGAGCTTCAGAAGGTGTTTCAGGTGATGCGTATAGCTGATGTTGAGCGGGTTGAGCTGGCTACCTATTAGCTTAAGGGGTTAGCTAGACTCTGGTTTGACCAATAGAGAGGGAGTAAGGCTGATGTGGCACCAGCAGTTACTTGGGCAGTATTTAAGGAGGCCTTTTTGGGACAGTACTTAACCAGAGAGATGAGGCAGGCTAAGGTAAGGGAGTTTCTGAACTTAAAGCAAGAGAATATGAGTGTATGGGAGTACAGCCTCAAGTTTACTCAGCTATCCCATTACACTCCAGCTATAGTAACAGACATGAGTACTAGAATGGATCTCTTCGTGTCCGGGCTCTCTCGAATGACCAAAAGAGAGGGCAGGAATGCGATGTTGATTGGGGATATGGATATAGCCCAGTTGATGACATATGTACAACAGGTAGAGGAGGAGAAGATGGAGGACAGGGAAGAGTTTAGGAGTAAGAGGGCCAAGACATCAGGCTAGGAGTCAGGCAAGAAGGGGACTGGAGGTGGACTGTCACTCATCTTTCCAGCCTAAGATAGCCGGACCAACACCTTCATCTGCTAGTGCACTTGCACTGAGGGTTAGAAATGAGCAAGGATCATAGCACCGCAGGTTCCCGAGCAGCCAATCATAGGGTAGCATGCTCCAGGATCATACTGTTATCCTACTTGTGGTAAGTGTGGTAATTCTCACCCCGGAGAGTGCCTTTTGGGCACAAATGGATGTTTCAGATGTGGTCAGGTGGGGAATTTCTTAAAGGATTGTCCTATGGGAAAGTAGAATACGAGAGATACCAAGTCACAGACACCTCACAGGGGTACTACAGTAGGGATAAGCGGGGGCACAAACCGCTTGTATGCCATGGGCACCATATAGGAGCAGGAGAACTCACCAGATGTGATTACGGGTATGCTCAAAATCTTTATTTATCATGTTTATGTGTTAGACTCAGGAGCCACTTTGTCATTTGTAACCCCATATGTAGCTGTAAAGTATGGGATTAATCCAGATTGTCTCCATGAGTCTTTCAGTATTTCTACTCCTACTGGAGAGTCTATTTTAGCCCAAAAGATCTATAGGGGTTGTCCAGTCTCCATTTATCATAAAACTATTGTAGCTGATTCGGTGGAGGTAGATATGGTAGAGTTTGATGTCATCCTAGGCATGGATTTGCTTCATGCTGGGTATGCCTCTATAGATTGCAGAACCAGAGTAGTTAAATTGCAGTTTCCTAATGAACCAATCTTAGAGTGAAAGGGTAGCTCAGTTGTTCCTAAAAGTCAGTTTGTATCATATCTCAACGCTAGAAAGTTAATCTCTAAGGGGTGTATATATCACCTAGTCTGAGTTCAAGATTCTCGTGTTGGGGCACTAGCTCTTTAGTCTGTTCCTGTTGTGGATGAGTTCCCAGAAGTCTTTCCCGAGTATCTTCTCGGAGTTCCTCCTGATAGGGAGATAGGCTTTGGGATAGATACTCTTCTAGATACTCAGCCCATATCTATTCCTACATACTGTATGGCTCCTTTGGAGCTAAAAGAGTTAAAGTTGTAGCTGAAAGATCTTTTAGATAAGGGATTCATTAGGCCAAGAATCTCACCTTGGGGTGCTCCAGTTCTCTTCGTGCGTAAAAAGGATGGTTCTCTTCGAATGTGCATAGATTACCGTCAGTTGAACTTGATCACCATTAAGAACAAATATCTACTCCCAAGAATTGATGACTTATTCGACCAACTTCAGGGTGCTACCTATTTCTCCAAGATAGATCTTAGATCTGGGTATCATCAGCTTAAAGTTAGAGAGAGATGTTCCCAAGACAACTTTCAAAACTCGATATGGTCATTATGAGTTCTTAGTCATGTCCTTCGGGTTGACAAATACACCAGCAGCTTTCATGATCTTATGAATAGGGTATTGAGGTCGTACCTAGATATGTTTGTTATCATATTCATATATGATATTCTAATCTACTCCCATAGTAAGGAGGAGCATACGAACCATCTTAGAATTATCCTTCAGACCTTTAAGGATCAGCAACTAGATGCTAAGTTTTCTAAGTGTGAGTTCTAGTTGGAGTCTATGACATTTCTGGGGCACATTGTGTCTGGTGAGGGTATCCAAGTTGATTCCCAAAAGATTGAGGCAGTAAAGAATTGGCCAAGGCCCACAACTCCCACAGAGATAAGGAGATTCTTGGTCTTAGCGGGGTAATACAGACAGTTTGTTGAGGGGTTTCATCTATCTCATCTCCCTTGACTAAGTTGACTCAGAAGAAGACTAAGTTCGAGTTGTCAGAAGCTTGTGAGAAGAGTTTCCAAGAGTTGAAGACTAGCCATACAACAACCCCAGTCTTATCCCTACTAGATGGAGCTAATGATTTCATGGTTTATTGTGATGCTTCTAGAGTTGGCTTGGGTTGTGTATTAATACAGTGAGGCAAGGTGATAGCATATGCCTCCAAATAGCTTAAGATTCAGGAGAAGAATTACCCAACTCATGATCTTGAGCTTGTTGCGGTGGTGTTTTCTTTGAAGATCTGGAGCCACTATCTGTATGATGGGAACTTGGATGTATTTACAAACCACAAGAGTTTGCAGTATGTGTTTGGCCAGAAGGAGCTGAATTTGAGACAGGATATGGTTGGAGCTGCTGAAAGACTATGATATGAGTATCCTCTATCATCCGGGTAAAGCTAATATGGTTGTTGATGCTCTTAGCAGGGTGACCATGGGAAGCAAAACCTATGTTGAGGATGAAAAGAAAGAGTTAGCTAAGGAGGTTCACTGACTAGCCCATTTGGGGGTGCAGATTGAAGACTCTAACGAAGGTGGAGCCATTGTCAGAAATGGGTCAAAGTCATCGTTGGTGGTAGAAGTGAAAGAAAAGAAAGATAGGGATCCCATTATCCTCCAGTTGAAGGAAGATGTTCAGAAGTAGAAAGTATTACTGTTCTCAAAAGGGGGAGATGGTGTCCTGAGATACCAAGGCAAGTTGTCTGTGCCGAATGTTGACGGTCTTAGAGATAGAATCTTGGTTGAGGCTTATAATGCGAGATACTCTATCCACCCTGATGCAACCAAGATGTATAGAGATTTGCGATAAGTCTATTGGTGGGGTGGTATAAAGAAGGACATTACAGAGTTTGTGTCTAGATGCCAAACTGCCAGCAAGTCAGGTTGAGCACCAAAAGCCTTGTGGTGTAGCCCAGAACATAGAGATTCCGGAATAGAAATGGGACATGATTAATATGGACTTCGTAATAGTATTACCTCGATCCCATAGAAAACATGATTTGATATGGGTCATAGTAAACAGAATGACCAAGTCAGCTCACTTCCTACTTGTCAAGACAACTTATACAGATGAGGATTATGCCAAACTCTATCTTAAGGAGATTGTTAGGCTGCACAGGGTCCCTATATCCATTATTTCAGATAGAGGAGCTCAGTTTATAGAATAGTTTTGGAAGTCCTTTCAAAAAGGGCTTGGTAGGAAGGTAAATCTTAGCACAGCTTTCCATCCACAGACAGACAGGCAAGCAGAGCAAACTATACAAACCTTGGAAGATATGTTGAGGGCTTGTGTGAGACTTTAAAGGTAATTGGGATAATCATATACCTTTGATTGATTCTCTTATAATAATAACTTTCAGGCCAGCATACAGATGGCACCATATAAAGCTCTTTATTGAAGTTGGTGAGGCAGGATTGATAGGACCTGATCTAGTCCATCAGGATATGGGAAAAGTGAAGGTTATTCAGGAGATGCTCAAGACAGCTCAGAGTAGACAAAAGTCTTACACAGATGTTAGAAGAAGAGATTTGGAATTTGAGATAGGCAATTAGGTGTACTTGAAGTTATCTCTAATGAAGGGAGTTATGAGATTCGGGAAGAAGGGGAAGCTCAACCCGCGATATATTGGATCATATCAGATTTTGAGAAGAGTAGGCAGTGTTGCTTACAATCTAGAGTTACCCGCAGAGTTGAGTGCTATACATCCGGTATTTCGTATCTCCATGCTTAAGAAGTGCTTGGGAGATCCCTCTCTAGTTGTCCCGGTTGAAAGTGTTGGAATTAGGGACAACTTGTCTTATGAAGAGATTCTAGTACAGATATTAGACAGGCAAGTTCATAAACTGAGGACCAAGGAGATTGCTTCAATGAAGGTTCTATGGAGGAACCAATTCATGGAGGAAGCCACATGGGAGGCCGAGGAAGATATGAAGGCCAAGTATCCAAACTTGTTTGTTGGCCTAAATGAGGATCTTGAAGGTAAACTTTTGTATTCTCACCTTGAAGATTTATGTTTATTAAGTTAGAAAATCTTGTGGTTTGAGCTAGCTTTGTTCGTATCTTTATCATTTGAGGCGAATGATCCCAAGGGAGAGATATTGTAACACCTCATGAAATGACAAAAATACCCCTAGAATTGACCTACGCGTAACGTGTCTTACCTTGCTCCATTTGCAAATCCGAGACCGAATTTGTGATCAGTGCGAAAAATTGATTCGAAACATTGAGTCAAAAAATGGTCTCGACTAAAAAAAACTTGAAAAAATGCAAATTATTTTTCCCCAAAAACTTCAGAAATAGTGAGGTTTCCGCGCCTGCTCCATGACATGGAGGGAACGTGGAGCCACACTTGGTCGTTTTCAAAAATTCGACGAAAAGTGAAAATTTGCATAAAAGTTGAAATCAACACTAGTGCACGCTGCACACTACTGTAATTTTGAGCCAGTTTTGTTCTTTTAATGGGAAAGGGTATTTTCGACCTTTCCCATATCCCATATCCTAAACTAAGCAGTTTTAATGTCGATTAAGTCTAGGAGCAAATTATTTTACTCATCCTTTCATTCAAAGTAGAGAAACCCTTCCCAAAACCTCAAGCTAGAAATTCAAGAACGATAGGGCATTCAAGATAATCATTCAATCTTCCAAGAAAGCATTCCCAGGTATGTAAGGCCACCTCCAAAAGAATTATTTTCAATAATATCTCTAGTAATAGAATTGGTTTTCACCCATGAATTTCAAGTATTAGTTAAGAATCAGTTTCCTGCAAAAGTTGCACAGTATGATAATTTTTTATAGTAAATTTCCTTACATATCTTGATGAATTTTATGATTCTTGGTCCCTATATGACCCAATTAAAGAATTGTTGTCAAGCTTACATTCATTTCTGATCAAGATTTATATTTGTTGAGTTTTCTTGAAAATCTTGATATTAGTTCAAGAAAAGAAAAGACTAGCTTGAGCATCCTTAAAGCTAAGTCCAAGAAGTGCATTTTTAAAGATATATTTACACATATTAACAAGAATTTAGCATGTTTTGAGTCACTGAGTTGATTTTGGTTTTCAGTTAAGTTAAAGAAATTGCATGAGAAAGCTACGCAGTAAGCTGGGCTAAGTCTCCAAGAAAGCCAAATTTCAAGAATTTATGATCACTAAGTATGAGCTATATAAAGTATTTTGGGAGTAGTATTGAGCACCGATATGGGCCAGAGTAGAATAAATTACTCGAACTCGTAAACTATGTAGCCAATATAGGATAGGATTGTACTACAGTACCTTTCTCATTAGCCACTGAGATGGCTCAGTTTTGGGATGGATCCATTCCCTTAGTTCTTTGTCCCTTACCCTGGTAAAGTACGGGACGGCTCTGGCTGGGTGGGCAAGACACTGTATCACCACGAAGCTCATAGTGGTGGTGTCGCTTAGAGAAACTCCCCAAGTTAAGAAACTAAGTTTTACTTGTCAGTTTCAACATGTTATTTTTAGCATACAATTCTTATGATTGTCATTATTTCACTCATGTACTATGCTTAGGTCTTTTAAGATGCATTATGATTTCCCTATGAAATGTTTTGGCCATTTTACATACCATACATTCCATGTATTGACGTCCTTAGGACCTGCATCATTTTGTGATGCAGACGCAGTGCATCATTTTGTGATGCAGATGCAGGTGACAGAGTTCCTCAGCAGCCACTTCGTTGAGAACCCGATAACTATGAGTTATTGGTGAGACCTTTTCTCAGTCCGAGGCTCTTATGTCCATGTTATTTCATTTCAGTATTAACTTTTAGTTCTAGCTACTTAGGGCCTGTCTCAGTAGTCCTTTCAGACAGTTTTTAGTAGAGGTTCTATAGACCATGTATCAGTATTTCAGTTTCTAGTTCATTCAAATATTTCTTATGAGTTTTATGTTTAGCTTATGCAGACAATTTCTAAAGTAGTATGTTGCTTTTATTAAGCCTTTCCACTATTATGAGTCTTCCGCTGAGTAAGTAGCCATGTCAAGTGGTTCGCTTGGGACCAGGAATGTTTTCGAGTGCCGGCCATGTCCAGGGTGTAGGCTCGGGACGTGACAATTCATATCATTTTACTCTAAAAAGAAATTATGACAATTTAAAAGCAGCGGAGAGAAAATAAACAATTAGGAAACCCCTCTTTATTAGCTACTCATAAAGGTAATTGAGGCAGTAAAGCAGTTAAATAAATGAATGATGATAAATAGTAAAATCAATTCAAAGTTATCAAACTACAATATTCATGTAACACACTAAAACTCAAACACATTTTGTCAAATAAAACAGATTCGGATATTGCCAAAATGGCTAGGTGCACCAAAAGGGGTGGTACTGGGCTACATTGTGCACCAAATCAAAACTTCATAGAGCCGAAATATATAACAAATGACGAAAATAGGCTTGGTGCATCGGGTACTACCTCATACGGTGCAGAACTAGTGCAAATTCAACCTATGGTAAGACACAACCAACAAAAAGTGTGCAAGACTCACCTGTCAAGCATGGGTGAGCCTCACACATCTTTTGTTGGTTGTGCCTCACACATGGTAAATTTTTTGATTTGATATCCACCATTTTTCTTTCGACTTTTTCTTAGAATTATAGGTAGTGTTATCATTTTATGTGCTAAAAGTATGGCCTCTTGTTGGTTATATGGTGCATTTTTATATTATAAAATGTTAATGAAATTAGTGTGACTTCCTTTGGCTGCATTCCTTGGCAGTTAGTGAAAATATTTTCATTATTCGTTCCTTAGCCGTTGGAGAAGTAATTACAGCATCACTCCATATTTTGGAGTTAGTGCTACAACATCATGGCTGCTCATTAGTGCTGCAAATGGATGACTCTTGGCCTCTTGGTCAGGAGAGGTTACATTTTACATTGTAAGTTTTGTAACCTCAAGTACTTTATTTTCCTCTTTATTCTCTCATTGCATCTAGTAACCTATGTAACTTCTAGGTCTTTAATCTTCCCTAATTACTTCCTATTCATGGCATAGAAGACTTCATACAACTATAAATAGTGGTGGTCTTTATTTATTTTGGGTACATAACACAAGAAAAAAATAGAGTACATAAAGTTGTCAAAAGAGAGTTCTTATTAGTTAAAGCGAGGTGTTCTTTTTGTGGAGCTTCAGACTCAACTCTTGTTCAGAGATTATTGAGTTACACTTGTGTGATAAGGATGTTATATCCTGGAAGGGACAAGTCAAGAAGAATACTGCTGGACCGGTGAAAACATTTGCTGCAATGGGCTTGAATCTCCTTAAAGGGAGCGAGATATCTGCGCCTCAGCTTGAAGATTTGGTTATTCATTTTTACTTTTTCAATTGTTTTTTGTAATATTTGTAATTTTCACTAACAATTTAAGGAGATTCAAATGGCTACAATTGAAAAATCCACGGATGTCAAAATGGGAGATCTTAATAAGTCATTTTGTTTCAATGATAATCATTTCAAGAGGTGAAAAGGTAAAGTACTTTTCTACTTGAGTCTTCTCAATGGTTTATATATGTTAACTTAGAAGATTCCTAATAAAGTTGATATCCTCTCCATGGATAATGATGAACTCATTTCTCAGAAAGAGAGTGGACAAATATAATGATGATTCCTACAAGTGTTGGTATTATGTTCTTAATTGTCTATTTGATAATTTTTGTAATCATTATGATAGAACTTACTCTAGTACAAACAAAATTTGGAAAGCATTACAGATTAAGTATGATACCGAAGAAGCTAGAGTAAAAAAATATGCTGCTAGCTGATTTTTTCGATTCCAAATCATGGATAACAAATCAATGGTAGATCAAGTTCAATACCTCATCATGATTATTGGAGAGCTTAGGTCCGAAGAGGTCAAAATTGAGGATAACCTTATTTTTGTGGCATAGTTGATAAACTTCCACCTTCTTGGAAGGAATTTCAAAAAGCTATGCGCCACAAGCAAAAGGAAACCTCTCTTGAGACGTTGATAATGAAAATTCGCATGGAGGAGGAGGCAAGGGGCCATATGCACTTTTACAATTAGAAGAGAGAAACATCACATCGAAGGTAAATTTAGTTACTTTGAATAATGCTACTCCTGATTCTAAAAAAAATAACTCTATGAAGTCTAAGAAGAAAAAATTTAAGAAAAAGAATGGCAGACCTCCCAAGAAAAATAATTGTGAAAATAATCAAGCACAAAATTAACAAGTTCAAGATAAGGGACCGTGCTTTATCTGTGGCAAGAGTGGGCATATTGCTCAATTTTGCAAATATCGAAAATGCGGTCCTACACTTCAGGCAAACATCACCGAAGAACCTTTTGTGGTGATGATTACAGACATATTTATAGTTGAGAATGTCGATCGATGGTGGGCTGATCCTGGTGCAAACCATCATGTCTGTTATGACAAAGACCAACTTAAAAATATACTCCTTTTGAGGAGCCCAAAACCATCATGTTTGGTGATTCACACACTACTCAAGTGCTTGGAATGGGAGAAGTCGAATTGTGCTTTACCTTAGGAACGGTATTAACTTTGAAAGATGTACTTTATACTCCTTCTATGAGAAAATTTTTGATGTCTAGTTTTCTTCTTAATAAAGAAGGCTTCAAACAAATTATAAATTTGATCAATATGTAATTGCGAAAAAGCGTATATGCAATGTTCAAACTGAATATTGAAATGAATAAAATTTCTAATTGTGTTTACATGCTTTCTTCTACTAATTTTTGGCATTCTCGTTTGTGTCATATAAATGATCGATTTGTTGAAATCATGAGTAGTTTAGGATTAATCACAATGGTTAAAATTTTTTTTGAAAAATATGACGTTTGTAATAAAGCCAAAATCACTGAAAGACCTCATTTTCAAGTTGAAAGAAAAACTTATTAGAATTAGTTCACACTGATATTTGTGAACTTGGAGGAATTTTAACTCGTGAAGGAAATAGATATTTTATCACTTTTATTGATGATTTTTTAAATAAAAGTGATGCTTTTGAATTTTTTAACATTTATCTCCATAAGTTTAAAAATCAATTTGGAAGAAAATTAAAAGAATAAGAAGTGATAGAGGCCGTGAATATGAGCCAAGTGAACTTAATTCTTTTGTTAGATCATTGGGAATAATTCATGAAACTACTCCTCTTATTCTCTGCATCTAATGGTGTAGCGGAAAGGAAACGTAGAACTTTGGTTAAATTAACTAATATCATGCTTATTGAGTCAAGTGCAACTTTTAAATTATAGGGTGAAGTTATTTTGACTGCTTGTTATGTGTTGAAACGTGTACCTCATAAAAAGTCAAAACTAACACCTTTTGAGTTGTGGAAAGGTCACAAGTCAAACTTGGGATATCAAAGAGTTTGGGGTTGTCTAGCCTTTGTGAGGCTAATGGATCCCAAGATTACAAAGTTGGGTAAGAAAGTTACTACTTGTGCTTTTCTTGATTATGCTTCAAATAGTACAACCCACAAATTATTTTAATCTTGAAGATGATGTTGTCATTGAATCAGATGATCCTATTTTTTATGAAAATAAATTTCCTTTTGATTCTAAAAATAGTGGGGGTCAGAGAATTAAGTAAAATATTTTGTCACTACCTAGTTTTTTCTACTTCTACTTTGAGAAATAAAGAAATTGATAATTTTGAATTAAGAAGTAAAAGAGTTAGAGTAGAAAAAGATTTTTGGTCCTGATTTTTATGTTTTTAATATTGAAGATGACCCTCTCACTTTAAAAGAAGTTTTATCTTCACATGATGCAATTTTCTAGAAAGAGATAATAAATGATGAAATGAAATCACAAATTTCTAATCAAACTTGGAAGTTAGTTGATTTACCACCAGGTTGTAAAATAATTGGTTGCAAATGGGTCTGAATAAAAGTTAAAACTAGATGGATCTATTGATAAATATAAGGCTAGACTAGTTGCAAAAGGATTTAAGCAACTTGAAGACCTAGAGTTATTTTGTGGCACCTTTCTCTAGTAACTAAAATTACATCCATTAGACTTTTAATTGCTATGAATACAATTTTTTATTTGTAAATTCATCAAATAGATGTAAAAACTGTTTTTTTTTTAAAATGGAGACTGTTATGCCGGAAAATGACCGACTTTAAAGAAAATCAAAATTGTTCGAAAATCGAGAATCAATCCAAACTTGATTAATTTAAGCAAAATCAATTCTCGAGATTCGAAAGGACACAGAGTCGCCACCTAATTTTACGGATAATTAGGAAA
>JAOTQR010073473.1:0-13142 GCA_025774065.1 Solanum ossicruentum | reverse complement strand
GAGCTTATATTTTTGTATTGTATAGTTAGTCAAGGCGGGGCCTGTCCCGACCCTTATCAGATACATTTCCTTATCTAGAGGCTTTGTAGACTATGTAAATCAAAGTGTGGTCATATCTCGTACTTTAGACACCGTGGCTCCAATCGCCTAGCCATATGCATTTCCTTTTGGCTTGTTATTGTTGTTTACTTTCTTGAAGGCATATTAAATGTAGAAATTCCCTATAATATGTATATAAAGCACATAGATACAGGTTGGTTCTCCAGGGCCTTATTAGCAATGGGTGCCAGTCCGCCTTAACAGGATTTTGGGCGTAACAATGGTGGTGTAGTATACTTGGTGGTTCCAAATCTTCTTTGGTTGAAGGGGCCTAGTTTAAGCAAAGACTTGGTCCTGCTTTATTAGAGTTGAAAGTTTTGGGTGAAAAGACGATATGGTGGAGGTTTTCTCCCAATGGGGAAATGGTGCTTAGCCATGAAGGTAGGTAGTGTGAGCCTAGTGTTGATGGCTTGAGGGAGAGGGTTCTTGATGAGACTAGTCGTAGCTATCATTCTAGCATTGGTATGTATACTTTTGAGACTCCATATGGGTGGCATTGTAAATCACCGGTTTGGTGGTTTGAATTGGTTGAAATGGCTTTGTTTGGTCCTGATCAGGTTATGGATGCTATGGAGAAGGTGAGGTTGATTAGAAACAAAGTTGGATATAGTCCAAATATTCTAAAGTCTTATCTTGAAGAGAGGAGAAGACAACCTGAATTCAAAGTTAGTGACTGGGGCTAATTGAAGGTTTTGCTCATGAAAGGTGTGGTTTTCCTTGGTGGAGAGGGAATTGGATATATGGTTTGTGAGTCTTCATAGGGTGTTGAGGAAGGTTAGTGAGGTTGCATACGAATGGGAATTTCCTTTGGATAAGGATATGGTTCATCTGGTTCTTCTTGTTTCTAAGATTGAGGAGATGTGTTGGTGATTCATGTGTTAGAGGACTCTTGAGGTTGTGGACACTGTGGGGGATGAGTCGAATTATGAGGAGGTCAGGTGGAGAACTAGGGTGGATATGAGTAAAGGTTGTGATTTGTGAGGGCTTAGTGTTTCTCAAGGCACATTTGGAGAAACGTCAAATCAATAGTATCTCTCGAGGAGCCGAAATGGGCATGGAGGAGAAATATTTGTACCTCTTTCTTTCTATTCAAGCTTATGATAATATTTCAAGTCCTTTTACAATTCCAAGTCTTATGCTTCAACCCCTAAGTCATTTTCATGCATTCATGTTTAAATTGTAGGATTCATGATGATTTTACACTTATGATGACATTTTTGAAATGATCTGTAAGTGCACTGTGGTATACTTATGTGGGCTGAAATTATCAATTCTCTATCTCTTATATATATTTCTTTGACATTCGGGGATTAATGTTCCCAAGGGAAAGATATTAAAATGACCCCAAAAAGTGCCTGAAATTGTAATTTCCATATATCTAAAAATACATGCATGATATCAAAAATTCGACTTCATATTCTTTTTCACGGTTCAAATTTGGGGGAAAGAGGGTCTAACCCCAATTTTAGACCAACCGTAGCAAATTTTGAAATTTCAAAGTTTGACAAAAAAAGTGTTGATCCACATTTTTGGCGTGACGCACCCCAATGTGTTTTGCTGTCCAGCTTTTCAGTTCTGTCCAAGACTTTGAAATGTTGGGCCTAGGCCTTCCAACATGAGAAAATACCTGTACTTAGCCATTTTTCACCCTCATATTATTTAAAAGACTCCCCAATACTCACTCAAACACTTAGTCTTATATTTCTCTCAAAATTCAAGAGCCAAAACCCTCTCTGAATATAATGATTTAAAGTTGATTTATTCGTGAGTCTTATTCATTATGAAGTTCACTGCACACTATGTTGACGTTTATGAAATTGTGATTGTTTTACTATGTTTGGAGCTATGAATCTAAGGTCTACTATGGGAATTGATTAAGGATTTTGGTGTATATTGTCTGAGGGTGTCACCAAGTATCTATTGATGGCTATATATTTATTTTTCAAGCATGATTTCTCTCTTGAATTGAATGGTTTTACACTTGCATTACACACCCTCTAAGTGTTTGATAAAATGTCCCGTTATGGATTCTTGAGGAATTTACAGTCCAATGTATGTATTATATGTTGAATGACCATATGATAATGAAATGATGATGATATGATGATTAAATGATTATGAAAGTAAAGGATGTATATGATGACTATATTAAGATAGGAGGAGTATGTATATATATATATACATGATATTATGTTTATATATTTTTGGGGATGAGCAAGCGTAGCTCGAGGGGTTGTAGACACGGGTAACATATTGCGGGGTTGGTACCTTGGTTTCCTAGCTCGAGGGGTGGTAGGCCTGGGTAACCTTGTTAGGAGTTGGTACCCATCAACCTTGATAGGGGCTTTGCACTCCGTCAACCTTGATGGGGGTTTGTAGTCTGTCAACCTCGGTGGGGGCTTTGTACTCCATCAACCTCATGAAGGGGTTCGTACCTCATGCGCCTATATAAAAGGGTGGTAGGCCTTGGCATTCACTAAAATGGTCACTCCTTACACTCTTATTATGATCTATATAAGCATGGTTTTACTTCAAGCATCATTCATACATGTCATATTGTTAGTAAGTTATTCATTACTTATGATTATGCGTTTTGCTTATGTTGGCTATCTATTATTACATTGCATACTTCATACTTAGTACATTCAAACATACTAATGCATAGTCTATGCCAACATGATATCGCTTTATAGGAACCGAAGCTCCCATTGATTCTCCTCGTGGATCGACGGATTGTTCTAGTTAGATTATGGTGAGTCCTCAAGTCCAAGGACAATATATCTTCTCTCAAGCTTATTTTAGACTATGTCTTGTATGTTTTGATTATCTATTGTTATTATTTTGAGGGTGAGCACAGTTCCTTGTCTTTGCCCCCGCTCTTATCTATGTAGCCGAGATGTTGTTGGACATGATATGTATCTATTCTATGAGCTTTGACTCTCTTGTTTCTTGATGTTTATGAAATGGAAGTTCACCCTTAGTGCCATTTCCCCTTCTATACATTTTATCTCTTATTGTCATTTTAATTGCTTCTGCGACTAAGGATGTGTTATCATATGCTATAAGGCTTGTTTGAGGTTCCTTCGAGTTTCCCATTCGCCGATCACGTCTGGGCCCTAGGCTTCGGTCTTGACAGCCAAATCAGCGGCAGTAAGTACCATATCAGTGGCTCAGTGTCAGTCAGTGCAGAGGTTCATTCCAGACATGCCATGTGGCACAGGTTTGTCAAATTTAGAAACCAAAAATCTGTAGAGTTTTAGACCTTGAAAGTTTTCTAATTATGGGAGGTTTTTTGGGCACAAAAATTTTTCTATGTTTCCAAACGATGTGATTCTTTTTTAAAAATGTTTGTGCTTCGATTCTACAACTATTTAGAAAGTAATTAACATATTTAACTACTTGATAACTAGTTTTAATAACCAAATCATCAAATCAAACCCCTTTCAAGTCATGAACACCTTATGTTTACCAAAAATGTTTCTAAGTGTCCGAACTCAATTCTTCTTCTTTGTCACTCATTTTTCTTTCATTTCTAAACTATTTAACAACTAATTAACATCATCAACTACTTCTTATCTAGTTTCTAAAAATTAGATCATCTTCAAATTAGGTAACAACAAGTACTTTCTTCTACCTTAGTTTTTTTTTAAGTCTGATATTTCTTATTCCTCTTTCATCAAGTTTTCCTTCTTTTATTCATGTTCCTATGCTTTGTTTGAGTCATCCTTCTTTCAAGAGTCATAAGAATCCACTCCACCACAAAGGATAGGTGACCTTGAGTTGATTAAGTAGAGCTGGTTCACTATCAATTTTGAGACAACACCATAGAAGATGCATTGAGAATTATATACTAGTGACATGAGGCTTTTCCTACTAATTTTGTTTGTTGAGTATTATAGGTATCATGTCTAATGCAAGTACAATTGGGGAAGGTTTGGAAAATATCATGGAAACTCTTTCTTACATCATCCAAACAAATAGCAAAAACGAATGGAAGGTATGGAGGAAAGGTTGGTACGGGTGGAGAATGAGAATCGAGGGAAAGCAATTCAACCCAACAATTAGGAGTTAAGGAGGGTATCGATGCATTCCACTATCATTACCCCAGGACAAGCCCATAATCTATGTTTTCCTCCACAAGGCCAAACCTAAAGCTACCAAAACCCCACTTTCTAAATGAACAATAATGTAGACCATCCAAGACAAGCCACAGTACAACCAAACCCACAACCCTATCACCCTTCACAAGAGAATCTTCCTTTTGTGATGAACCAAGTCCATTACCAAACTCCATTCCAAATTGCATCAAATGCATCTTCTAATGCATGTCACCCATCACCTCCACAAAATGCACCACAAATTCCCTACTAAGATTACCAATACCAAAATCCTCTCTATGATGAAATGTATGGAAATGTCAACAATGATGAGTTTTGGGTGCACAGGGGTAGGGATACATATAAAATACAAAGGAAAGGAGTTCGAACTCTAGGCTTGGGGTGGGATCATGGGATAGGAGGCTGAGATTATGGGTACAGAGGAGCTAGAATGGGGAATAGAGGAAATAGGACGGGATATAGAGGAGATAAGATGGGAAATAGGTTCATGAGAGGAATGATCAAGATAAGGGCTTGAAAACTATCAAGGTCACACTTCCAAGGCTCAAATGAAATAGTGACCTCAATAAATTCTTGGACTGGAAAATTCAAAGTGAGTGGATCTTTCTCACAAATAATATCTCGAAAACATTGAAGGTGAAGTATGCTCCTACACAATTTGAAGGGTATGTATCCACTTGTTGGGAGTCCAAAAGGAGGAAAAAGGAGAGCCATCACACCTACGAGTCACCTACTTAGCAAGAGTTAATTGCCAAGGAGTTGAGATACTTGACACCAAACTACTACCAAGAGGTACTCAAGAAGGTATTTATGTTGAGGCAAGGTACCAAAAGTGTTGAAGGGTATTATAATGAGTTTGAGAACTTGAGAGTGAAGTATACAATGGAAAAGAACATGCAATGTATGATGATTCAATTTTTGGCCATTTTATGGTATGATATCTTGAAACCACTGAAGCTTAAGAACTACGAAACTCTTGAAGAGGTTTTCCATGGTGCCTCAATGGTAGAAGTGGATTTGAAAGAAGAAAAGTCATACAAGGACAAAGGTTCTTCAGCTTCAACATGGGAGAAAGGTCGAGATAATTGAAAGACAACATCTTCTAGTGAGCCACCCAAGGGTGCTAGTCAAACTACTCAAGTCAAGTTTGATCACAAATCCAAGGAAAGTGAGGAACCACAAGGAAGTAAGTACGCTAAACCTAACTTTCCTCATCTCTCTACAATTCAAAACTCTTTAGATGTCAAGATAGGGGACATGTTGCTTGTGAGTGTCCTAGTACGATGACATTTGTTGCTCTTAGGGATGGGTATAAGAACGAATTTGATGAAGAGGGTTATGAAAAAAATGAGACTGAGGGGGATAGAGGCGAGGTTGATGCTTTTGAAAATGAAGAAGAAAGGTTGGATGAGAGGGTTAATTTTACTTGTTTCATGGGAAAAGGAAAATCTTTACTTGATAATGATGAAGATCTGAAGGTGATTTCCAATCTTTCATGTATTGTTAGAAGAATTCTGGGAGGTTTTTCCAAAGGTGAGCTTGATCAAAGGGAGAATCTATTTCATGCTAGGTGCAAAATTCAAGATAAAGTGTGTTCTTTAATCATTGATAGTGGAAGTTGCACTAATGTGGTGAGTACTTATTTAGAGGAATGTATGGGAACTCTAACAATAAAGCATCCCAACCCTTACAAGCTACAATGGCTCATTAAGAGTAGGGAAATGAGAGTCCTCAAACAAGCAACCATTCAGTTTAGTGTGGGTAAGTACAATGATGAATTGACTTGTGATGTTATACCCATGTTGGCATTTCATATTTTGTTAGGAAGACTATGAAAATTTGATAGGGATGTTGTGCACCAAGGATGATCCAAGAAATACACACTTGTGATTGAAGGAAGAAAGTATGTTCTTGCACCTCTCACTCCATACCAAGTGAGTAAGGATTATCGTCCTATGAAGGAGCTTCAGGACAAAATAAAGGTGGCGATGGCAATGGGGGATAGTCGAAGTTCCGAATGCCTTGTCAACACACATCTTTTATTGCTTGCTCACCAAAATACTAGCACTTTGCCTAGTATTATTTCTCCACTTTTGTAGGAATATGGAAAGCAAGGCAAGGAAAATGTGCCCTAAGGTAAGTATAACCCGTTCCCTACTCTTAGTGGCCCATGGATGGACATCTCTATGGATTTTTGTTAGGTCTTCCTAGGACTACAAGTGAACATGAGAACATATTTGTGATATTGGATGGATTTTCTAACATGACTCATTTTATTCCATGCCATATATGTGATGATGCATCCCATCTAGCTTCTTTATTTGTCATCAATGCTCTTAAATTTCACGGAGTCCATCAAAACATTGTTAGTGATAGGGATTCCAAATTTCTTATTCACTTCTGGAAGAGTCTATAGGGTACACTTGGTACCATACTTATGTTTACAACTTCTTTACACCCTTAAATAGATGGATAATTTGAAGTTGTCAGTAGGACTCTTGAAAGTGTACTTCAATGCATGATTAGAGGGACCCCAACTACTTGGGAAGACCATTTTCCCTTGATTGGATTTGCATATAATCAATCTTTCCACTTCTATATTGGAACGTCACCATTTAAGGCATGTTATGGCTTTACACTTTTGTTTCTACTAACCATGTATCTATTAATTAGTAATGTTGTCTTGAACCTAGATGACAAGCAAAGGGAAAAGGACAGCATGAGCATTCATACCAGGGTTAAAGAGGCTATTGGAAAGAACAATTCTGAAGTGGCTATTTGAAATAATTGGGGGAGAAAGGAAGTGATCTTTGACCCAAATGATTGGCATGGGTAGAGAGGTCTAGACATATTCGAAAAGGAAAGCTAATCCCAAGAGGAGATGGACGTGTCAAATTACTCAGGGAATCAATGGCAATGCCTACATGATTGACTTGCCAAGTGAGTATAATGTGCATAATATTTTCAATGTTAGTGATTTATCTCCTAGTGTTGTAAGTGAATTTTTGGATTCAAGGATGAATCATTTTCAACAAGGAGAGGATGATAACACACAAAGCATAGATGACACCAATATGAGTTGCATGTACCCCTCAAGACCATTTAGAAGGAGTCAAGCAAAAGATCTCCAAGACCTATGAGAAATGTACACAAAAATGAAGCATTAGAGGAGCTTGACGGTAACCAAAGAAAGTCTTACAATGTGTCCAAGGTCGATCAAGGTGAGAAGAAGAAAGAAAAGAGGCTATGTGTGCAAATGGCTACTATTTAAATTCAAAGAATTTTAAAAGAAAGCAACCAAACAAGACCCTTACTCATTAAGGGTAAAATTGTAAAAAAATGTCTTCTTTTATTTACTTAGTATAAATAGTCTTATTTTATCATTTGGAAGACTTATACTATGTTGAATATTGAATTCTCAAATTGTAGTATCTTCCTAGTGAATAAAGTGAACTTTTAGAATTATTAGTTGACTTGTTTGTTTTATTAATTGAAGGCTTCCCATTTGTGGTTCTTAGTTTCCTTTAGTTTTTCCTTCTAGGGTTTAATTTGAGTTGTTGAAATCAATTGGGAGGTGAGGGTATTATTCCTTTATTGCCCATAATTTCAATAGTTTAAATTTAATCCATATATCCTTTTATCTATGTTCCCTTTTCCCTTTTTTACTTGTTTGATCTCTATCAATTATCGTGGGACTTCATGTCTTTCCACTGTCTCTTACAGGCACTGCTACGTTGTGGTTATCTGAACTGCCACAGAGTTCAATCACCAGTTGGATAGAGTTGCAGGGGGCTTTCTTAGAAAGGTTCTTCATTAGGTCAAATAGGTTTAAGCTGAGGGACTGAATGATAATTCAATAGCTTTATAGCGCCTAACTTTCATCATGCCATTCAACAGCTTTTAGCCAACTTTGAATTACCATTAACAAAGTCCACCAACATTCAATGGTAATTCAACAGCTTTATAGCCAGTTCGGACTTGTATCAACACAACTAGAGCAGATCCGGAGTGGCATGATAAAAGAGACAAAGTTTTGTAATAGAGATTCACCAAATATTGAGGAAGTCTAAGTACTCAAGTTGTCTAACACATGTTGCGACAATAAATTAGGCGCTACTTGGGAGGCAACCTAAGGATTTTTGATGTTATAGCTTGGATTTATGTTTATTTTTCAATTTTTGGATTCTTAGCTAATTCTGTGACTGTGTTTCTATTGTTATTTTTATCATTGTCTTTGTTGCATATAGGGTGAAAGTGCATTTTATGAACAGTATACAGGTTCAAGACTGAGCTAGCAGATTTTGCTGAGAATTACATCTGGTGCAGTCTCTATGACTAGGCTTACAAGCTTTACTACACTTTACGACTCATAATCCTATCTCGTAGAGAATTATAGTGAGCAGGATAAGTGTGCACTCCAGATATATTTTAAAATTTTTCTAAGTGTTGGGAAGGACTACTAGACCAAGGCTTACGTGTTGTACACCATGCGATTACTCGTAATTGCGGTCTCGTAGACCTTAATTTGGTAAATTTTAAACATCGACCCGATAAGGTATAAAAGTGGGGTCAAAATATTTTGACCCCACTTTTATCCTTATTTACCCCTAACTTCCCAAATTTCTTCCCTTCCATATTTTTCCATTCATTGTTTTGGCTTCTGCGGGTGTTTTTCCACAACAAATTCTGGCCACACTTAGGTTTTTTAGCTTCTTATTCTTTATCTATTCTTTAAGTCTATCATCACTTGTGGTAAGTTTTTGTTTCAATTTTGATGCTTAAACTTACATTGTTTGTGTTTGATTGTAATGTTAATTATGATGGGCTTGATTGTAAGCATGAATTATTGGTGTGTATGATGTGGGAATGAGAGATTAGGGTTCTCATTTATTGAATCAATTTTTTAGGCCTTGAATTAAGTGTTATAGCTTTGATATTGTTGATTGAGTGCAAACAATATCATGTTTCTTATTTTATTGAATAGTTACAAATCATTCATGAATATAAATTGATTATCGATAACATATGAGTATGACAATATTTGGGGCCAAATTAATTTAGTCAAAATTGTAGGGTGATTAATCCATGTTGTGCCTATGAATGATTCCCCAAGTGTACTTGAATGTGATTGAGTGATTGTTGCTTATGAGTTGGTGGGTGGTACTATAATACTACTGATAAGAGACCCTAGCAGCCTGAGGTAATCGATATTGAGAGAGGTCTGACTATAGCTGCTCCTGCACCAGAAGCTAGTGCTTTAAAGACTTCTACATCGGGCATGGTTTATGTGTCCACAGTTTTGATTCAGGCTATGGAGCAATAGTAATCACAAGCTGAGGCCTAGTTATCTCGGCTTTGTTAGTAGCTCAAGCCTTGGGTTTGGCAGCCTGTTGTGGACTCAGAGGGGAGATGCAAGGCATTCACCATATCTACTATTCAGGAGTGTGTTTCTCTGGTAGATGCCTGTATTGATGCCTTTGACAACCGAGTGCAGAAGAGGTTAGCCGAGGCCCAACATTTCGATTTTTCAGTCGTACATGTAGAGATTACAAATCTTAGGGATGACTTGACAACTTCACTAGCGATATTCGTGACATTACCAGAGTTTACACCTACGGAGCCACCATTTGACTTGTTTGCCTCCATAGAGCCTACACTGACTTTTCTCGGGAAATGCCCTTGCATAGATGAGGACTCAGTTAAAGCAGAATAAACGTGCAAAATGCCCAATGGTTGGTGAGGATCGGAAGGACATTATTGGGGTGGTCTTGAGGACATCGAGGCAAGAGTAGATGAGGCTAGCTAGGAGAATGATAAGACAATGGGCATTGGTTCATCCGGACATAGTAGAACAGCTAAGGAGACTACCCCGCAGAGAGGATGGCCAGACTCTGCCATAAAATGGCACTGAGACACCGAGGTGTGTTCTTGACCTACTTAATATATTTTTGGTTAACTTGGTGCATTGAGGATAACACACAACTATTTCAATGGGGTTTTGGTAGTTATGGGCGTTGGTGATGTCTGAATTACATATGGTCCATTAATACCCCAAATTTTGATCTTGAGGTTTTCTTGCCTTTGTTCTTTTTCCTTCTGGATATTTAATTTTTGTTGAATCGGTAGGTTTAGGATGTTTAGATAATATTTACAGCATATGATACTAATACTTATGGCATAAAACATGTTTTTATGTTTTATTTTGAAAATTGGTACCCACCAAATTTTTTTTGATTAGTAGTTAAATGGCAACCATGCATGTTTGGGTGTTTGGCAATAGTTGTTTTGATTAGTGAGGGTAATTTGAGACATGAAACATGATCGATGAGTTGCTTCCTAATAATATTTTCCATTGCCATGTGAGTGTGAGCTTATTTTGCTAAATTCATGTATTTTTGTGCTAATTCAGAATTTTCCCTATTACACTAAGTTAGATTGTAGATTAAATGGATTTGGAAGGGATCTTAGGCCTTTATTCTTTAAATTAGTCAACTATAGACTAAAACAACCAACCAAATGATGTTTTACCCATTACTCTAAATATTTGAGCCTTACATGAAACAATTCTTTCTAAAACACCAAATTAGCCTAACCTTGTCTACTGATAAACCTTGAAATTTGTCTTGGTCTATCCTTGAGCATTGTGAACATTGATTGACACAAAATACCTAAGTTTAGGGTGGCTACCAAAAGTGGCTCTGGTTCAGGGAATAGATATTGTGTACTTCAAAATAGGCAAAAACCTAAGTTGAGGGTGACCGATGTAGGGGTAAAATCACAAAAATAGGATGCTGAGTTAGGAATAAGGAGAAAAAGAAGAAAATTATGTACTAGGTATAAGAAAAAAAAAAGATGCCTTAGATTGAGATTAAAAGCAAACATAAGTGTAAAAATAAGGTAAAAGCTCAAAAAATGAGAAGAAAATACACGAAAAAGCTTGAATGTGAAAAATGGGAGAATAAGGTGGATATGGTGGTGTTGGTAAGCTGAAAGTGTTGATATACATATTTCAACGATGGCTTCTAGTCCTATTTATTCCAAAATGCCATACCAAAGCCTCTTGAGCCTATGTTATAAGCCTAAGAAAGTTGTATAGTGTTCCTAGTTTAGTTGGTTGAAAATCTGAGTCATGAGTATAGGGGAAAGCCTATGATATTAGTCATTATGCATGGAAATATTTTGTTAGAGTGAATGTTCTTGCTTATTCCCAAGTCTGAAATTGAAATCATCATTGAGTGTTAAATTGGACTTCTTTCTATGAGGGTACTTGCATTGCATTTTTAACATTTGACTTGTTCAGTAATTGTGATTTGTTGATAATCATTTGCTTATCATAGTTGTGTTGTCAAATGCACTACAGTGTTATGGTTTACAAAATAGTTGTCTGATCATGTTTTGAAAATTGGTATGGGTCTGAGTTTGAAGAATATGTGATGTATGCCATTGGGTTGAGGTCTGCGTGTTGCTATGTTATCAATTAGATTGAGTCATCTCTTGATGACAAGCAATAATTTTAAGTTGAGCTTGTTGATGTGCTACCAAAATATATCACATTTGATGCCCAAACTTGGAATTTTTTGTGTTCCAATACAGCTTTTATGGTTTTTGTGTTTTTGTGTTTGTTTTTATAGAAAAACATGATTAGCATGATTTTCGAAAAGTTGCAGACTTTTTATGGTTTTTGAGGACACTACGAGACTCTTTACGAGTCGTAGAGCCTTCTACGAGTCGTAAAGGTAGTTTTGTTAAGATTTCTAGTGTTTGATAAAAGTCTGAAGTTCAGCTATATGAGATCCCTATATGAGTCATAGAATATCTATGAGTCATATAGAGGGGTGTATGGAAGATTTCCAGAGATGGACCAAAAGATGCATGTTAACTCTACGAGAAGGCAATACAAGTCATAGATCAGACCATGACTCATAGAGTAGATTCATAGTTGTGAGGTCAAAGATTCAAGAAGTTGTATACAAAAGCCTAATTAAGACTCATAAACCCAATTACAAGTCGTAACTGTGAGTCACAAAAGATGCCGATCAGTTTTTCTAATATTTTTTTGGACATATTTGTAAATACTATAAATAGTATATTTAAGGTTATTTTTAGTAAGAAGAAGACAATAATAGAAAAGAGAACATCATTAGATCACTTTTTAAGGTATCATACTTGGAGAAAAATATTGGAGAAGAGAATACACTTGTGGATTCATTGTATCTTTCAACATGTGATTCTCAATACATATTAGGTTTGCTTGTTCTTTAATCTATTTGGGTAAGACATTGATTATGTTTTTTCAATTCATAGTTTGTTTATCTACCCATAGCATTAGTAGCAAACCCATAACTTGGGGTTGTGGGAACCATGAAGATATAATCAAATAAATCCGATTATTTGCAATTTTTAGAAAGGATATTTGCATGTATCAATCAATTATATTCATTTTGCTTGTTTTCTAGTGGTGGCCAACATTAGGACCTGCATAGTATTACTTTCGTGATAAGGTGGTAATGAATAGTAAAAGGGATTGATTAACAGGATTCAATAATGTGTTTTCGTCTAATCAACCGAACTAGACTATGGGGAGATTGACTATGACTATGGGTAATGGTTAGTATAGCATACTTTTGAGATGGGCCATGTCACGTAGTGAAATTCGACCTTTACCTTTGACCAAAGGGTTGGAATAACTTAAATTATCGTCCTGCATGGGATATTCTAGTTGAGAATTGTGATATCCAGGATGTTGAGTTAGTGAATCATTGTGAATACAATACCCAAGTTGCTATCCATTATTGATTGTCTTCTATTTTTGTTAGTTTAGTTTAATTTCTTATCAATCATTGCCCCTCCCCCTACCCCCCCCTACCCCCCCGTGCTCCCCCCAGCGCCCGTTTTGACGCACGTCCCGGTATGTGGCTTTGTGCG
>JAOTQR010073452.1:0-13143 GCA_025774065.1 Solanum ossicruentum | reverse complement strand
TTTTATTTCAATTTATATTGCACATATGAAGTTTTGGGATTTAATCTATATTTAATTTATTTTTGTAAATATTATAAATTATTAATTATTATAATAATTAATATGAATTTTAAATAATACATTTACTCTTTATGTCCCAAATTATGTGCTACTGATAAAATTTCAAGAATCAAAATTTAAATTGACAATTATTATGATCTCTAGTACTTTTTATATCATTTCAAGTAATATACAATAAATTTTTTGATTTATTTATATTATATATTTTTTTAAAAGTACGTCTTTTTTGACATAAATATAATAATAGAAAGATATTAAAATAGTTATTTAATTTTATTTATCAAGTTTAAAAAGAAAGACTTAACTTAAGATTTTGTGTTTGTTTTATCAATCTTAATTCTAGTATTTATATGACTTAAAATAATTAATTAGGGTAGTATAATAAAATCACGGTTGAAGCAGTAGCAAAAATAATTTATTAAAAGTAATATTGTAAAATCATAATTGAAACAGTTGAAAGAATGTGATTACACAGTTGAACACACCAATGCGCAACAACCCTAAAAAAATAAATTAAAAAACTCACAAAATATTTTTATAGCCCCATATAGTAAAGGAGAATAAGCAGCTAGCACAAGCAGATATCACAAGGGGAAGCTCCTTCGTTATTCTTATATATATACATATATTTTAATTGTCACAAGTTTTTTTTAAGATAAAATTTTATTTTTGTTATATTCGATATGCAAGTAAAATAGTATTTATGAACATATCTAACATAAAACTAGAAAAATGTAAAAATGAAAATAAATTAAGAGCAAAGGGTTAAATAGAGTGGGGTAGAATTATATTTTCTTTAAAAAATAAAAGAATATTAATTCCTTTTTAGAAAGGAGTGGAGTAGGCGGTAAACCCTTTAACTTTTTATTTAATATTAATAATTTATTTAACTTTTACCAATATAAAATATTTTATCCATGTGGAATATTATATAACAATTTTTTTTCAAATAAAAGAGAGTGTACTACATACATCATTGAGATTTGATTTTCAAACTAATAAAATAAGGGGTCATTTGGTAGAATGCATAAAGATAACGCCAAATAGAGTTATTAATAATGTTTGCATTAGTAATGCATGCATTAGTTATGCTTGCATTGATTATACATAGAATATTTTTATGCATTCTTTGGTTTGATGCATTAAAAATAGGGATAATATATAAAACCTCCTCCCCCCTCCCCCTCTAAAACTTGACAGCACAGCTTACTTTAGCACCTAAACTACACTAGCGTTTATTTACCCCCCTTAACAAATTTCAAGTGAATTAAATACCTCCTACAGGGTGACGTGGCAGAGTGAATGTACTCACTCTTCTAAAAGCAAGTGATATAATAAAAAATAAAAAATTTGAATGATAAATCACACACATGGCATTTTTTTATTTGACCAATATATAACTAATATTTTTAGATTTCTTTTGTGACAGTTAAATAAAAAATATGTAAAAAGATTATTAAGAAACTTTGGGTCCCCTTTAAAAAATTTAATTCTTTTTCTCATTGTTTGGTTGTCTTCCCCAATACATCCTTTCCTCCATGAAGCTCCACCTCTATTATTATTTTCATTCAACTATTTCTTTATAATTCCAAAATTCAACACTAATACTATATTATTAATATCGATTTCGCTCTTTATAACTGAAAAATTGATTTCACAAATATAAACTTTTGTGAGTTTTAAGTGATTCATTTTAAAATTTGTAATCAATCAAAAAACATAGGTTCAAATTTTAAAACTATTAAAAGGAATTTTTTTTACGTGAATGCATCTCACTATGGCAATGACAATAACAGTGAAGAAGAAAGTAGTGACTGAAGTTATTGAAATAGAATCACAAATAATTATACCATTGAAGGCAGCCAAAATGAATGAAATGGAGATGGTAAAATGTTTTATAATAGTATTACAGATTGTGCGGTTTCATTTTTAGTTTGAATGACTAAGAGAAAAAAAAAGAGCAGTAACAGTGAAAATAGAGGAGGAAGAAGAAGAAAGAAGTGGGGGTGGGAGTGGGGGGTGGGGGGGAAACGTAAACGGGTCCCATTAATTTTGATTTCGAAAAATGCATTTTAATTTATTAATTAGTGTAAATTAATTTTTTAACAGTGTTAAAGAAAAAGGGTGAATAAAGAAAAAGAAATAAATAAAATTAGTGATATGGTGGTGACATGATTATGTTTTGACACTTAATTCACTTGAAAGTTGTGGGGGGGGGAGGGGGAGGTAAATAAACGCCCGTGTAGTTTAGGTATTAAAATAAGCTGTGCTGACAACTTTGAATTTTTTTTTTATCTATTATCCATTAAAAATATCATACATTGCATAAAAAAATTTACAAATATAATCATGTTAATGTATGCATTAAAAACATTGCATTATTAATACCTAGAATCAATAGTATTAGTAATGCACACCTTAATACATATAGAGTGTTTAGTTATACATAATATGACAAAGTGTATCAAAGAAATAAAATAGTACTAATACAAAAAATTAATGAATGCATTATTTTTACTAATGCACTTTACCAAACGACCCTTAATAATTTAGATATAAAACTTACATTTCTGATAATTTAAGTATAATATAAAAAAAATTAAATATATTTTTAACACTCACCTCTATTATTTAAGTTGAATTCTACCACGACCATGCACTCACTAGCTGAGTATATATATAACATTTTAGAACTGAACTAACTTCTAGATAGTCAAATATCATTGTGTTATGTTATTACATTTTTATACATTAACAGTGTTATTGCAACATTATAGTTATCTGTATGAGTTACATACATCTCATAATGAAATAGAAAAACTTTAACATATCTCAATTATTTGTAAATTTACTATAATCTCTTAAAATGGTTATTATACGGGTACACTGGCATATACAAGATTCATAAGTCATGATTTATGGATGCACAGATACATACATGATTTATTAGTGATCATTATGCGGATTCATAAGTTATAATTTGCGAATACTCTGACATTCCTACATGATTCATAAGTTATTTATGCGAATACATTGGCATTCATATTGATTCATATGCAATTTATGTGGATATACGGATGAAAAAAAGAAATTTTAGAAATTTGTAAAAATAATAAAAAATATTTAAAATTAGTGAAACATAGTATGTGTACTTTCATAAATTTTTCTAGTTATTTTACAAACTTTTTAAAGCATTTTCTTAGAGAACACGTCACGTTATTCTTTCTATTTGCACAGTCTGGTACTAATCTTTTAAGATTAACAAAAGTTGACCTCATGGCCCATGCAGTCGGATTTAAACCCGAAAATAATTAAAAAGAAATTGTCTCTACTCTCCTAAAACTTTGTCACTTTTTACTTTGCCCGTTTGAACAAAATTTTGGAAAACATTCTAAAATTTATTCTATTTTCAATGTAATATGATATATAAATAGTATAACTCATTCCATTTGCATGTAAAATTTAAAGAAAGTTTATTGAAATTTATAAAATTGACACGATAAAAACACTTACTTAGACCGAAAAATTAAAGGTAATTTTGTGCATTTAACTTAGCCGACAGCTCCTCTTTTTATCGGCTGAAAAGAGATTGATAAACTTTTCATATATAAAAATCATTTAATGCTGATAATATTATATCTTCAATATGATTGAAGGCCAAGAAATAATGTTGATATCTTACGTATATTTAACTTTCCATCGATAATTTCTAAAAGATAGTAGATTATTTTATCTTTTTTAATTAATTGATTTATTTATTAAAATTTGTTCAAAAAAAGTCTCTTTTAGTGTTTGATAATTTTTAATTTAAAATTTTAATATGTCATATTTTTTTAGAATTGTAAGACTGAAAAATATTTTTAATTTATTTTATTAATTTGAAATTTAGGAATGCAAAATTCTAATGTGTTTTTTTATTTTTTGAAATTTTTGTGTAAAATCATTAAAAAAGTTAACAAATTAAACTAAAAGGAGTATATGTTTAAGATTAGACAAACAAGTCATTTTTACTTCACTTTAAAAAGTATTTTTTTCTTACTTGATAATCTTTTATATGATTAAGGTAATAAAATTAAATAACATCTTAAAGTAAGACAATAAAATGATTTTGCTTATAAAAATCTGGTGGTCAACTTAAATCAAATAAATAATACTCCATCTTTACTTATTTCTTATCAACTTGATATAATAAATTAAACTATTAAACATGTATAGTGGGTTAAGAGAAAAAAAAGGGAGTAATAGGGCGCGTGGAAAGGTAATAACATGGAAGATGACGTCGTGTTGACTTTTTTTTTTTTTTGTTTTTTTCCCAATCTCTGCTGACGGAAGCCTCTTTACCTACGTAATTTCTAAACTTAGCTGACGTCTTCTCTCTTTTCTAACACACAAATGTTATCAAAATATAATCCACTGAATTACCAACCAAATTTTTTAAAGAAAATCATGCGCAAAAAATTATTAGTAATTATACTCCATTGAGTGAAAAAAGAATTTTATTATTTTTACAATTTTCAAATTCCAAACATTTATTTATTTTGAATACATTAATGAAGCAAAAAATTAGAAAAAAATTTCAACATATCTCTTGAAAAGTAAACAATTCAATTATTTTGAAAACTCAAAAGTCCCTAAACAATTCACTTATTTTGAAATTGAGAAAGTATACTAAAAGTATAGTTGCAATTAATTATTATCATTAATAAAATTTTCTCGAGTTTTGCTATCAATTATGGGATTCATGAGTTTCAATTTGAATAAAATTAAAAAAATACAATTATTTTATAAATATTTATTTTAAAGAGTTATACAAATTTTCTTTTATTTCTCCTATCACCACGTATGGGATGTTTGGTAGGAGATATTAGTGGCTTAATCCATGGAATATAGGATGAGTATTATTTAATACTATGTTTGGTATGAAGTTTGAGTCTATATATAACTAATCCATGGATTAGTCAATACACCTTACATGGTATTAGCTAATACCTTTATTTGGAGGTATTAGCTGATTTAATAAATGAGATTAGATAGGTAAAAACAAAACCATCCCTCTAATTGTTTTATTTTCTTGATTTTATGTTTTATATTTATAATTTTGTACTATTAAATTTATTTAAATAATTAGCTTGTAAATTTTATAATGGTAATTTTGTACTAGTAAATTTATTTAAATAAATTAGCTTATAAATTTTATTTATTTGTGGGTTCATAATTACATAATATAAAAAATTAATAAATTACCATGTCAAATTTTTAATTTTATTTATTTGTGGGTTCATATTTACATAATATACAAAAAATATTTTTTCATTTCACTTTTTTTTATAATTAATTTAGTTGAGTGATTGTATTGATACAAAACAAAGTCTAATAATGTTAAATATAATCTCAAAGTTGAGTGGTATAAGATATAAATACTATATTAAAACTACAACTTTCAAATTTTTATTTGCAAATATAGATTGTCTATTTTATAATTGTTTACCATCTTTTCTATTTTAATGGAGTAATAGATGGTCTATCTTTTTTAAATTAAAGATTGTCATTTTATTAGTGATGAATTTATTATGATTACAATTATTTATTCTCAAATAATTCACGTGAGAAAATAGCAAACATAATGACAAAATTATTATTCTCCTAACTAGTTAGAATTCACAAAAAAATAATTTATTTTGCTCTAATTATATGAAATAGAAAATCTCATGATAGTTCAAAGGCATAATTGGAAAGAAATTTTTTAAAGTATTTTAAACCAAACACAAAATTAAATAGAAAACAATAAACTAAATATGGGATAACAAATAATCTCTGCATTACTAATTCCTACATTACTAATCCTTATATTATTTATTTTTGTACCAAACGACCCCGTAATAATTTCCGTCCTCAACAATCTCAATCATTCTCCTTCCTAATAGTCCTTCACCCCTCTAATGGTGTAATTTACTTTCAGGTAAACCACCAAAAGGGTACAAACATGACATTTTAAAAAAAAACTTTTTTTTGGGTTATATATGCTTTTATTTCTTCATAGTTTCATAAGATTTGATCTTAATTCTTTTAATTTTTTTTAACTAATGCAATAGTCATTCAACATTTATATACAATGTCTCACATTTTATATACTACTTTGTATAACTGTCAATATATAGACACACACAATAAACGATTGGCATATATAAATTCTTAACCCATTTTTGTGGATAGGGTTAAAAAGGTCTGGATAAACTGGATATCTTTTATACATATTCAGTGCATAAGCGATTTTTGAATACCAGATATACAATAACAAATATAAACTATAACATTATGTACGTATTAACACATACATATATATAGACATATAAAATCTGTATATTTCTAGATTTTTTGTTACAATCAATGACATTATATTTACATACAATTTAATTATATGAGTATACAAACATCACACGTATATAACTTCACGAATATACTTGTACAAACAAAAAATAAACCTCACACATATCTCATGTGCAGTTTTATATTACTGGATACATCTGCACTCAACAATAAGAATTGGATTTTCAATCAAAGAATCACCACATAAAGAGACACATAAAATTTCACAGAGAAATACAATCGTACATAACTACTTTGATAAATATAAATTCAAACAAAACGTATAACCAGTATATGATGCTCACAGATTTGTTAATAAAAATTTATACAAATTAATTTGTTGACTAAAAAATTAGAATAATTAATTATATTCAAATATATACCTATTCTTGTATCTTTCAATTGTATTTTGGAGGTCGAACCCAGTTATAATGGTGTTTTAAGAACTCATTTTAGGGAAACTTTTAGATTAGTATTCAAATTCCTTAAATAATGGAATTCATTTCCATTTAAACAACTTACTAGCCGAATTTTAAATTTTCTGTTTTAAAAAAACATTTGTATAAATCTTAGAAAGCGACAAATATACAAACGAAGTTTCACACAGCAAACTATATTCTTGCCATGGAACATAATTAGAAAAATTATACCCATGAAGCACAATTACGCCTAATATGTTTATCATTTGTGAAAATTTCTCCTTTTTGTTTTTTAGACAGGACATAGTAAACATGTATAATTAGGGATGATAACTAGACGAACTAGGTTAAATTTGAACGAATAATAATGAGTTAAAAAATAAACGGGTTAAGACTCAATCCAATTAAAATTTGTTTAGGTCAAAATGAATTGGATCAACTGTCTCAAGTAATGAATCATAGAACGGGTAAAGATCTATTATCAAATTAATTTTTTCTAAGTTTAATTATTTTATTTATTTTATAAAAATATTTACCTAATATCTGATTAACAAATCTTTTAAAAATATTTTAACAACATTTCTCATGAGTCAATTTGAGTTAGTACCAAATTATTTTTTAATAGATTTAAATGAATTGAGCTAATAAATGAATAGGTCAATAACCCGTGCAAACTAAACTAATTGGATGGTTAAGTATATTGAGTTTGATTTTGCGCCATAGAGATAATTTGTGTGAACAAAAGTAGCTTGAGGCATAAGCTTTATCAGTTTGGGTGTACGCTTAGGCATTGGAAGAATTTTCGTGATGTAAGACAATAAAATCTTTTCTACTTAAAATTAAAATTGTTAAACAAGTTCTTAAATTAATATAAAAAAATACACAATTTAACTTATTAAATTTTAAGAAGTAAATAAACTTTATCAACATGGATTGTGGTGCAATGGCTGAGACTGTTTCACTCTTAACCAGAGGTCTCAGGTGCGAGCCTTGGGAATAGAGAAAATTCTATTGGGAGTGCACTTCCAATGGACCCTACAGTGCACGATTCAAATTTAGTCAGGACTCCAATGCGAGCTTCGAATACTGGGTGAGAAACCTAACAAAAAGAAGTAAATAAACTTAAAATTTGAGTTAAGTGTCAAAACACACATAAACTATTCACTTTTCTAGAGTTTCATACCTTACTATTAGGAATGTGACTTTTTGTCACCACCTGGTCCCAGTCATGATGATGCCTATTAGATCCCACCTACAGGTAAGCCAATTACCCAAGTCACAGAGTACTTATCCTAACTCTCTAGTCAAACCATAGTAAACACAACAATATAAATAATCGAAGCTTACCCAGAACCTGGAAGTTAACTATACAGAGCTACTATAAACTCAAGATAAAATATACATATCTACGTACATAACCAGAATGACAATCTATAAACAAATCCAAACTACATATACAAGGCTAGTGTTTGTATACAAAAGACGACCATCAAAACAGGAGACTGCAGAATATAACAATGATTTTAGACCACAAGTTTTAAAAGTTTTCCTTTTCTCCCAAAACTCCGTGTCAAGTCATAGAGTGCCACAGAAAATGGGACGGAGGATTGTAGCACTTATCATCTAATTTTTATCTATATCTTCTATATACTATATTATATTAAAAGCATGAAGATCTTTGAAAATATTTTTTAAACTTTTTGTCCTTTATTAAAAAATTTGTTTAAGACAAAATTATCTTTTTATAATGTCAATTACTATTTAATTTTTTATTCTTATTTAATTTTAAAGTTCACTTTTGGATTATAATTTATTTATATGGCAATTAATATTATTGACGTTGTCTTTTTAATTTTTAATTTAGATTTAGTATCTACTTTAGGTTTAGGACTATTCATCAAAGTTGTTAATTTAGATTTAGGACTATTCTACCTAAACGGATGTAGGCTACAAAGGACATACTTAGGTTTAAGTAGTATTTAATGTCACTTTAGTTTTAGATTTTTGTGAAAATTATGATCTTAAAACGGGTAAATTTTCAGTCCCACCCATCAGCCTGTGATTGCGTGGTTTATGCTAAAATTGATTCTTTTTCTTTGTTGATATTGATTTAGATTTTGCCTATTGTTATGGCCATAAACCTATTGTGCTATTATTGGGACGCACAAAACTACTGTACAAATCATGATTTATTATGGGAGGAATGGATTAAGTAACAACATTATTCTCATTTCCACCAACCTTTTGCAAAAGTGAAGTAGCTTAATGTTATATATATAAGAGTTGACAAAATAAAATATTACCATCCAAAAATAGATGTGATGATACTTGTGTGACCCACCAAGTAAGCCAAAACCTACTCAATTCATTAAAATAAACTAAAGTGAAAGAGATAAAGTCTAAAGATAAGACAAGCACGATAATATCAAGTCTAAAAACCATTTCAATACTGGTGTCACGTGTACAAATTTCTAGTATCGAATACAATAGAAAATAAATACAAATTTGACGTCTCCTCAAATAAAACATAAATAGGATAGAAAGCTTCGAGAGTCTGCTAGAGTAGACAATCTGCTACCTCTCGAATGTCCAGATGTTTGGTCCTTATAGAAAAAAGCTAACTCAGGTGAAGTCGGACTCACAACTTACACACAGATGTAGAAGTAAGGGTGAGTACTAAAACAACAAGCACTGCTCGATAGAGGATCTAAACACAAGTCAAGCACACAGAAAAAATAACTCTTTCAATACCAATCACATACTGCCGAACTACACATCTGCACTCAGAAAAGTCCCGGCACAATAACAACAATATATAGATACATCTATACATCGACTTACTCTCAATAGTTGCCACAGGATATAGATCATATATATAACAATGATTCAACAAACAACTTGGTCATATAATAGATATCTTCATATAGTTTCAGTATTCAATAAATACAGTTCATCTATAATCATCTCATAAATGCATTCCCAAAGACTGAAACAAGATATAAGCACACAGTAGAATGATATGAAATGTAGTGAAGTGCTATGAAATGAAATAATGTAATGCAATGTCAAATATTGTGATGCATGTCTATCCTCCGATACACTTCTGCTGATGTCATCATTCTGAAACCCATGGGGGACATATCGGTCTATGTACCTGCCTTGGCTCGTGAGGCCCATTCCTGGTGTTTCAATATCTCATATCTGTGTTTTTTCGCCATGGATGTGTGGCCCAATACCTATTTCCCTTTCAATATTTCCCGCCATAGACGTGTGGCCCGATCCCTATTTCTCTTTGAATGTCTCATCAGTGTTTCATCAAAGGTACTCAATCACCAATGCATATCAAGAATATGTATATATGTATAGGATGAAATGACAATGGGTGCATGAAAAAGTCCACGTTACAACATATACGCTAATTCAAGTAAATTATCATAACATACTTGTCTTAAAGAGGGTGCGTTCAACCTATAATCCATCCTTTAACCCACAAGTGAAGCTCGTCAAATTGTCTCCAATAATTTCACAAATAATCACAGCATAAGTCACAATTTCACATACATATCTCACAAAGGATTCTCAATATCGAATCACAAGTCAATACATATCAAATCTAACATACAATTTCTCATCATAAGGGAGATTCACAATTTCATCTAATTTTCACAATTCACCAAGTCTAATAACAATTATCCAATCATTTCAAGTCACAAATAAAAGAGGCATAATGTTCAAGTAAGCTTAACAAGGTATAAAAGTCAACTTGCCTTAACTAGTAGCCAAATCAAGCAAATACCAGAGCTTTTCCCCTCAAATTCACACCCAAAACATCATAATCTAATCAAATACCTATTCACAATTTCAATATGAAGCTAATGACACCAAAATCAATTCGGGTAAAAAGGATAAAATGATAAAAACTTTCATGTCGAAAAAAGTTCGCGAAATGTCAAAACTAATACATAAAAATATTTCCCACATAATAATAATTCCAACAGTAAAAACCATTTCGAAAGCGGAGTTAAAATGGATCTATAAACCCAACTTTTCAATCAACAATCTATATGTAGAAAAACCCCAATTTCTCCCATTAAAGTCTCAAATTTCAAGTTAAAATCATAAATTAATTAATGAGAAGTAAAGAAATGGAGTAGAAATTAGTTACCCAATAGTCTTGACTTGAAAACCTTGAAGAAATTATTTAAAATCGAGCTTAGAATAATAAAAATGGTTAAAAATTCCAAACTTGATCACTTTTAAATCACTTGATGTTTCAAATGAAAATGTACTCTGTGAACGCGGATGAATATCTGCGAATGCAGAGATCAACCCTACCAATACTCCGCGAATGCGGAGTACCAATCAGCGAACGTGGAGAAATAGCACCACACATTCCGCGAATGTATGGGACAGCTCCGCGAATGCGGAGGTCAGGACTCATAACAATCCACGAATGTGGCTGGAAACCCCACAAATGCTAAGTACTAAATAACCTGCATCAGATCAGTCAAAAGTCATCAATTGTAATACCCAAATGGACCCCCAGGGTTCGTTCAAAATCCAAAACACAAAAATCAAACATGTAATCCCACTAGAAATGATGTTCTAAATTCAATGGGATGTCGGAATTTGATATCGAGGTCTCCTTGACTCGGAACCCTAAAAAGCTCGTCCAAACTAGTTAGAAACTCAAATACCCAAAATTACTCTGAGAACTCTAAAAATTATAGTCATACCATTTTTGGCGTTAGGTTCACCATTTGGAACCACAGGAGCTGTCCGAATTTCGATTAGAGCTTCAGAACTCTGAATGTTGAACAAAGTCAAATTAAGGATCTAGAATCAACTAAAAAATACATCTTTGGGTCCAAAATCTTCGTTTTATCTCCAAATTCAGTTCTGCAAGTTCTCCTATACCAAGTTCTGCGTTTTAGAGTTGATGAAACCAATAGAATTGTATCCGACACTTGGAACTCAAGATGACTTTGAAATTCAAACATTTCAAACTTAAGCCTTTAAAAACTTTGTTTAGCAAAATTTCAACTTTTCATAAGATTTTTGAAATCTGACTTTTCAACTCAACGAAAAATTGACTCAAAGCAACTTTAAGGAAGGATAAATAGTAATTTTTCTAAAATTTCTAAGGATAACATTCAGGGCTATTACATCATCTACCACTAAAAATAATGTTCATCCTCGAACGTAAGGTAAGGAAACATACCCGAAAACTCCAAAAGGTGAGGATATTAGGACCTCATATCAGACTCTATCTCCCAAGTAGCTCTCTCACTGGCTGGTGTAGCCACTAAGTCTTCATTGAAGCTATCTTTTTTGTTTTCAACTTCCTCACCTATTTGTCCAAAATAGCCATGGGCTCCTCCTCATAGGTCAAATTTGAGCTCAACTCCGAATTAAGGGAGAACATATGAGAATTGATCACCAGGAACGTAGCGCTGCAACATAGATATGTGAAATATAGGATGAACAGAGGATAAACTAGGTTATAAGGCAAGTCTATAGGCCACCTCTCCCAGTCGCTCAAGGATCTCAAAAGCGCCTATATACCTAGGGCTAAGCTTTCCCTCTTCCTAAACTACATAACACCCTTCATGGGTGAAATCCTAAACAAAAGTCGGTCACCATTCCATGAACTACAATGTTCGAACCTTCTTATCAATATAGCTCTTCTGATGACTCTGCACTGTCAATAACCTACTCTAAATCAAACTCACCTGCTCCGTTGCATCTCTAAGTAAGTTAGTGTCAAGGCTCTCAACCGCAACAGAATCAAACTAACATGTGGATGATCTACATCTCCGTCAATATAATGCATCAAAAGGGGCATTCTGAATGCTAACATGATAATTGTTGTTGTAAGCAAACTCTTCCAAAACCATGTATATGTATTCTCATGGGATAATGACTCAGCACTGAGTAAGATTGGAGGTGGGGGCTTGACCTAAGGGATCCTTATATAAAGTCTCCTTTTCATAACTATGTGCCAAACATCGGTTCATGTTTATGCCCCTTTGTGGATGATTATGTTCATGGGAATCCTTTCTAAAATGGGAGGTGTCCTATAAGGTGAGGTTGCCTCTCTGAAATGGGAGGTGTCTCATTAGGAGAAGTATGGTCTACTTTTGGCAAGTAGATCACCCTTTCCTCTAGTGTAGGGTGAACATCAAAATTCCATGTAATAGCTCGCACAGTCTTATATATCGGTTGAGGTCACATCCTCATACATTTAAGTATTATGAAATTCATGCATAATGAATTTAAGGCATATTGTCATGATATT
>JAOTQR010073431.1:0-13149 GCA_025774065.1 Solanum ossicruentum | reverse complement strand
AATTCCTTTTTTTTTTAAAAAAAAAAAAGATTAACTTTGTTTCTTACTATCCCTCCCTGTCCCCTCCCCCCCTTCCCCCGAAAAAGAAAATGTAAAAACAAGTTCTAATTTGTTTCTTTTAAAAAGGAAAACTTTAATTTTTTTTATCCCCCCAACTTGAAGGTTGATAGGAAACTCTCTTTTGCTTCATTCTTATCCATTTGTGCATGCATTTTGGTTTGGTACTGAGTGTTCATATGTCCTTTTGACAGATAGCAAGGATCAGTGCTACTGCTGCTGCAGGACGAGGAGAGGCCGCTGTGATGTTTCTGTCGAGACCCCAACTAGGTGTAGGGATCGTGCCGAAGATGAGATAGAGGTTAGAGCAAAGGAGTCGCACCGAGGAGGGATTATGAGAGGGGTATCTCCCTCGAGCCAGCCATGGACCCTAGGCAGCAGTAGGTTCCATATGAGTTTGCTACAACACCACTACTTCAGGATATACTATTAAGAGTCTTGGGTGTATTGGAAACTCTAGGGCAGATGGGTGGCCCAACTGACACTTCTGGTACCTCACAGACCCGAGTTGGGGGTTTAGCCCCCAAATCAACAGCAGGCCCTCATGGCCCCGGTTTAAGTAGAACAACCTTTAGCAGCTCCGATTGTTGAGATTCCACCAGTAGCTTCCTTCACTGATGATGAGCAACGGAGGTATCAGAGATTTCGGAAGATGGACCCACCTCAATTTCAAGGTGAGAAGACAGAGGATGCACACGAGTTTCTAACAACTTGTAGAGAGTTACTGGATGTCGTGGGACTAGAAGAGACATATGATGTGAGATATGCACCCTCCAGCTCCGTGGGGCAGCCAAGGAGTGGTGGAGGACTTATACAAGATCCCTTCTAGTTGAGTTTCCTCAGATGACTTGGGAGAAGTTTTTAGATGCCTTCTATGATCGATTTGTGCCTTGGAGTGTTCGCGAGGAGAGCCAATTCAGATTCGAGAGTATGAAGCAATAACCATGACAGTTTCAAAATATGAGGTTTGCTTTTGCCAGTTAGCCTATCATGATACAACTATACTTCCGATTGAGGGAGAGAGAGTTTGTTGGTTCATGATAGGGCTAGTTTTTCCAATCAGACAGTCTATATTTTGAGTATCTAGAGATGGAGCTTCCTTCCAGTCAGTAGTTAGTGCGGCCAAAACGACGGAGTTGATGCAGAGAAAGAAGTTTGGGGACCGTAAAATGATCCATACATCGGGATAGTACTCAAGTACCTTATTAGGGGGCAGAGGTTTGGTTAGAGGAGGTAGCTTATTTAAGCATCGCGAGGTTCATGCAGCCTTGCCAACTTCAGAGAGAGGGCGAGGTCCTCATAACTCCTATGGTTCAAGTTAGAGTTCATCCGATCCCCACCAGAGGCCCACGGGCTGGGGAGGTTACCACATCTCTTCTACTCCTTCACAGCAAAGTTCCACCCTTAGATCTTGCTTTGGGTGTGGAACTCCTGATCATATAATTCAGTAGTGCCCCGACAAACTCATTCTAGGCCTTATCAATTATTCTCTGTAGCACCGATCAGAGATTTGACACCACAAACCAGAGGTTCAGCCCCACAGACTAGGGTCTGGGGTAAAGGTCAAACTGATAGAGCTGGATGTATCAGTGGTAAGGGAGAAAATGATACTTCCATTACTTCAGGAGGTAAACTTCTAGGAGTAGAGGTCGAGGAAGCCATTGCTATGCCTTCCCAAGTAGACCCAAGGCCGAGGCCTCCAATACTGTGATTACAAGTATTATTCTGATTTGCCATCGCCCTGCATTTATGCTATTTGATCCTGGTTCTACTTATTCATATGTGTCTGCATATTTTTTCTTGGGGTTTGAGTTGTTTTGTGATTCCGTATCCGTGCTTATACATGTTTCGACCCAAGTAGGAGAGCCTTTAGTAGTGGATCGGGTGTACCGATCCTGTCTTTTTACTTTGGTTGTGTATGAGACTTGGGTAGACTTGATTATATTGGATATGGTAGATTTTGATGATATTCTAGATATGGATTGGTTGTCTCTATATTGTGTTATTCTTGAATGTTATACCAAGACTGTTACCTTAACAACGTCGTGTAAACTACGGATTGAGTGGACTAGTTTGAAGGGTTCCTATCCTAGTAAAGTGATAACTTATATTCGGGGCCAAAAGTTGATTGATTGAGGGTTTTTGGCTTATTTGGCTTTTGTTCGTGATACTATGGTTGAGACACCTTTTATGGAGTCTATTTCGGTGGTTGGTAAGTTTCTGGATATGTTCCCCACCGATTTATCAGGAGTTTTCCCTAATCGGGATATTTATTTTGCTGTTGATATTGAGCTGGGCACCAAGCCCATTTCTATCACCCTTGTCAAATAGCTCCAGCTAAGTTGAAGGAGTTAAAAAAGTAGCTCTAGAATCTATTAAGTAAGGGATTTTTTCACCCTAGTGTTTCCCCTTGGGGTGACGCAATTCTGTTTGTTAAGAAGAAGGATAAGTCTATGAGGATGTGCATTGATTGTAGGCAGTTGAACAAAGTGACTATCATGAGGAAGTACCCACTTCCTCGCATAGATAACTTATTTGATCTGCTTCAGAGAGCTATCCTGTTTTCTAAGGTTGACTTGAGGTTGGGGCATCATCAGCTTCTAATTTGACCATCAGATATACCAAAGATAGTTTTTCGGACCAGGTATGGCCACAACGATTCCTTGTTATGTCCTTTGGTTTGACTATGTTCATCAATGGTATCTCGGTCTATTCAAGATCGAGGAGGACCACATGAGGCATTTCAGGATTGTAGTCCAGAGGCTCACGGAGTAGAATCTATATGCAAAATTCACTAGGTGCAAGTTCTGATGGAGTTCGATAGCATTCTTGGGGCACGTGGTGTCCAAGGAGGGTATTCAAGTTGACTTGGCAAAGATTGAGACTATTTTCGGGGTTGGACTAGGCCTGTCTCAACTATAGAGATTAGCAATTTTATGAGTTTGGCTAGTTATTATGACTTTTTTTTTCTAGTTTTCTCCACTATTGTAGCTCCACTAACTAGGCTTACTCAGAGGAACGTGGTATTTTATTGGTCTAATGAGTATGATGAGAGCTTCTAAAGCTCAAGACGTTTATGACTACAACTTCTATCTAACATTACCGGAGGATGGTGTCGAATTCACAGTTTATTGTGATGCTTATAGAGTGGGGCTAGGTGGTGTCTATAGTAAATAAGAATAAGTAAAGCCCAAGATTGGCAGTGTAATGTGCGGGTGTGTTGGTGTAGAAAGGGAAGGTTATTGCTTATGCTTCTAAATAGCTAAAGACCTATGAGAAGAACTACCTCGCTCATGATTTGGAGTTGATTGTAGTTTGTGTTTGTATTGAAGTTATGATGTCACTATCTATACGGGTCCATTGTTAGATCTTTACTAACCATCGCAGCCTACAGTATATCTTCAGTCAGCGGGATCTAAATCTGAGACAAAGAAGGTGAATTAAGCTTCTAAAAGATTACAACTTGACTATTCTCTGTCATACCAGGAAGGCCAATGTAGTGGACGGTACATTGAGTAGGAAGGTTTCTATCATGGAGAGTTTAGTAGCTTTTTGGGTCAAGGAGCGACCATTGGCTAGAGATGTTCAGAGGTTCGCCAATGGGTTGGTGAGGTTGCAGATTTTAGATCAGGGTCGAGTACTTGCTTCTAATCAGGCTCGCTCATCGTTGATGGATTATATTCAGGAGAAACATTTAATTTGAGGATGAGATGTTGTGCATTATCCAAGATAAAGGGACTAGGGGTGAAGCTAGAGAGGCAGTGCTCGACTCTAATGGTATTTTGAGGATCGAAGTCATATCCATGTACCTAAGATGGGTGATTTGATCAGATTGATACTTGAGAAGGCTCATTGTGCTAGATTTTCCATACATCCAGAGGCAACGAAGATGTGCCATGATCAGAGTCGGCATTATTGGTGGCCTAGTGAAAAAGAGAGATGTTTTATAGTTTCTATCGAGGTGGTTGACATGTCAGCAGGTCAGATATGAGCACTTAAGGCCAGGTGGGGAGCTTCAGAGGATGCACATTCTCGAGTGAAAGTGAGAATGTATTTCAATGGACTTCATTGTTGGCTTACCTCCTACCGTTCGAGGTTTTGACTCTATTTGGGTAATGATGGATCGTTTGACCAAGTTTTCCCACTTCATTCCAGTTAAAGTGAAGTATACAGTTGAGAGACTGGCCGAGCTTTATATCAGTCAGATTGTGAGACTTCACGGAGTCCAGTGTCTATTTGGGTAATGATGGATCGTTTGACCAAGTTTCCCACTTCATTCCAGTTAAAGTGAAGTATACATTTGAGAGACTGGCCTAGCTTTATATCAGTCAGATTGTGAGACTTCACGGAGTCCAGTGTCTATTCTATCAAATCAAGGCTCGTCGTTTACTTCACATTTTTGGAGGGCTTTACATTATAGTTTGGGTACTCGTTTGGATTTGAGTACAACTTTCCATCCTCAGATGATGGCCAGTCAAGAGGATCATTCATATATTAGAGGATGTGCTTTGAGCCTGTGTCATTGACTTTATAACTAGATGGGACTAACATTTGGCCTTAACGGAGTTTGCGTATAACAACAATTATCATTCTAGCATTTAGACGGTTTCTTTCAAGGCCTTGTATGGCCAGATATGTAGATATCTCATAAGTTGGTTTGACATAATAGCGGTGGTGAGTATGGGTGTTGATATGTTGAGCGATGTTTTTAAGCGGTGCAGTTGATTTAGAGTAGATTGGTGACAACCTAGAACTGCTAAAAGAGCTATGTTGATAGTGGGTTTGACAGGTGACAACCTAGAACTGCTAAAAGAGCTATGTTGATAGTGGGTTTGACCTTTGGAGTTTGTGATCGGTGACATGGTTTGGTTAAAACTCTCACCTTTGAAGGATGTTATGAGATTCGGGAAGAAAGGCAAGCTCCGCCCGAGGTTCATTAGCCTTTTCTAGATTTTTGATAGAGTGAGTGAGGTGGCTGATGTGTTGTAAAAATACAACACATTTGATGCCTAAAACAAGATATTTTTGGACTCTTTAATGCCACTTTTTATGGTTTCTGTGTGTTTTTGTGTTGTTATGGAAGAAAAGGTAGGTTGACATGATTTTGGGAGAAAGTTGCATATTTTTCTAAAGTGCAGGACATACGAGCCTGCCTACAAGTTATAGCCCAGGCCACGTGTCGTAGCCCAAGCTACGTGTCGTAAGGTGATCTCGTAGCAAGGAATAATGAGTAAAAATCAGATATCTTCTAAGTGGAAGTCAGCCCTACATGACCACTTTACGAGTCGTAGGTCTCCATACGACTTGTATATGTGGCTTCATAGCAAGAAACAGAGAGTCAAAATTTTGGACCAAGAATTGAAGGCCCAGACCACGAGAAGAACCTATGAGTCGTAACCCAAGCAACGACTCGTACAAGTGGGGTCGTAACAGTCAAGTCCAAAATGCAAAGTGCATGATATGAGACCACGATTACGACTCGTAGGTCATCCTATGAGTCGTACCTATGCAACATACCTATTGCCAACTGTCTTTTCTACTTAATTTTTAGGGTTAAATTGTAAATACAATAAATACTTTATATTAGGGTTTATTTGAGGAATACAAACTTGAATCTTGAAAAAAATTATTTTGAATATTCTCTCTAGAATATTTTTAGGGTTTAGAGTAGATATCTATCTTTTTATTGGAAAACCTACTCTTGGGGATTGCAAGACACACATCGTATTCATTCTCCATTCATTAAAGCTTATGGTTTGCAATTAGTGGTGCTTTTTTTCTTCATTCATTTGGGTAAAATTCTCAACTATATCATTTATTTGCATTATTATTGGTTTTGCATTAGCCTTGAGTGGCTAAGCACCCACAACTTCAGGTTGTGGGAACCATGGGTAGTTGACTTGGAATAACCTAGGCTTTATGCATTTCTATGATTGGGGTTTTGCAAGTATTGTTTATTTCTCTTCATTTTGATTGATGTTTGATGGTGGCCAAAACCAAACCCCGCCTATTATCACGATCCCGACCAAGGTAGTGACGAATAGGGAAAGGAAAGTAAACGACAGAGTTTGATTGATGTGTTCTCGTCTACTCACCAAACCTGATCAACGGGAGGTTGATTAGGAAAATAGGTAACGATTAGTTGGCACACCATGGTTGTCGACCAATCATCATGGTGACATTTGATCTCCACCTTCACAAGAGGGCTGAAAGAACCTAAGTTATCATCTGCATGCGAATTTTCAATTAGAGTTATGTTTCCTAGAGTAATTGAGTCAATAAACCATGGGGAACACAATTCCCTAGTTGTTCCTTAATTTGAGTGTTTTCTGACATAGTCAGTATAGTGTTTACTTTTAGTTTGGTTATTAAATCACAAAACTCCCCCATTTGGAGATTTTAGTTATAAATGCTCGAAGTGATTGATAGTGAACTCTTGTAGTCATGTCCTATATTCCCTGTGGATTCGACGCTAACCTTCGGTTAGGTTAATTGCTGACAACGACCGCTTTCTTATTAGAGTGTGAACATCATAAAAAATTATAACACCATTTCAGGGGAATACGACTAGGTATTTTACTTTTATTTTTATTTTTGTTGCTTGATTTTATTTACAAGGTGTACTAGGTTATATGCCCAGCACAAGGAGCCAGGGCAATCCCTTAGCTCCGATCAATTTGGAGATCCACCGACTCTTTTGAAGAATGACTCAAGTGAATGAGGACGTCGTGATTGAGGAAGAGATAAATATGAATGACGATATGTAAAAAGAAGAAAATCCACTCCCAAGTGATGATTGGTCACAATTTAGGGATTTCAATGAAAATGCTGATGGTTGGAACCAATATCGCTTAAACCCTATGGCCATGGACATTACTGGTGCTATAGTCTCTCCTCCATTACCAGCAGACACTAAATTCTCGGTGTCTAGTGGATTGCTTCAAATGCTCCAAAATCATGGGTTATTCACAGGCCTACCTTCAGAGGATTCCTATTGTCATCTCCATAATGTTGTCTTCGTCTGCAAGAGTGTGATAGGGAAATAAAATCTTTCTCTTGATGTTGTTAGTTTGCGGGTGTTTCGATTGTCACTAATTGGTACTGCAGCTGTTTGGTTGTCTGAGCTTCCTCCGGGTACAATAACAAGTTGGGCAAAGCTTCAAAGAGTGTTTCTAGAGAGATATTTCCCAAGATCAAAGAATCTTAAGCTCAAAGATCAAATAAACAATTTTGAGCAATAGCAGAGTGACTCTATTAGTACTACATAGGAGAGATTTACCAAATGCTTGAGGATGGTCCCTGATCATAAGATTGTTGATGATGCCTTGGTTGAGATTTTCTATCAGGCACTTGATGAGAATAGTCATGCTTGCCCCAACACAATCATGAGAGGCATGTTTCTTGACCAACCTTTCTTATTGATAGCCGTGAGGAGGAGCAAGTGGTTAAAACCAATAGAGCATGGGGTCAAAGAGAGCAAGTTACAATGAAGACTTCTTGTGCAGTCAACACTAACAATGAGCAAGCAAAGGTCAACGAGGAGATCATGGAACAACTTGCTCAACTTCACACGAGTATGGACTTGGTCTTAAAACAAAGCTAAGCAAGTGTCCAAGTTGTCACTCACCAATCTTCTATGGCTCCCATGTATGATGATCCATTCTTTGATGAAAATGCTTATTTCGTGAGTAATTAAGCGGTGGGTTTCCGGAATAACCCCCAAGGGTCCAACTTGAACTATTGGAGGCAAGGTTCCAAAAATCAAGGTCGGAACTATAACTATGATGGTGCTTATAAAGACAAACGAGGTGGCCACTACAGAGACAGAGTGTCGGATGCCGAATGGGATAGAAGAGATGGTTATAGGAATGGTCCTTATGTGCCACCCTACAACCGTGATACCATGCCAAACACCTCGAGGCTTGAAGAGAAGTTTGACAAGTTGTTGAAAAGAGTCGACCACAAAGATGAGACCTTAAAGGGAATGAAATTAGATATTTCAAGCATAAACCAAAAGATAGAGTCTCACTCTATGACGATTAAACAATTGGAATAACAATTTGGGCAAGTTTCTTCATGATTGAACCAACGCCAAAATGACAGTTTACCAAGCAATACGGTTCAAAATCCAAAAAATGAAGGGCATTGCATGGCAGTAATGACAAGGAGTGGCAAAACCACCATAGATCCCCCTATGCCAGTGATCGAGGATGAGGTGTGTGAGAAGGGTATTAGAGGGAAGTGGTGGTTGAGAGAGAAGGTTCAGAGAATGTTGGGATGCAAAGAGAAGAAGTGAGGGAGCATGAAAAAATTAAGTTGATTCCAAAACCTCCACCTCCTTTTCCTCAAAGGTTTAAAAAAAGGAAGATGAGGAAAAATTCAAGCACTTTCTCTCAATGTTAAAACAAATATCCATCAACATTCCCCTTCTAGAAGCTTTGGAGATACGCCAATCAATGAAGCACCTGAATGAGTTTAAGAGTGAAGTATTGGCCCTTGATGATTTTTGATGATGGATGATGACTAAGTCGAGCCACGACATTAAACAAGATGCTTCTTGGAGGTAACCCAAGTATCTTTGATATTTTTTGGCTTGTTTTAAGTGTGTTTGGTTGTTGAAATTTTTAGGTAGTAATGTGTTGTTTGTTTTAAAATTTTAAAGACGTTGGTTCAGTTTTGTGATGTTTTGAAGATTGTTGTATTTTGAGGTTTGGTTTGCAGGTGGAAGTAAGAACTGAAGATGTGAGGAAAATGACACTTGGAGTAGCCTCTACGAGAATGTCTACAAGTCGTAGAGGCAAACAGTAAGGAGTTAAAAGTTCACACATACACTAATAGCTAACCTTATGATTCGTAGGGTCACTTACGAGTCGTAAGTGGGGTTCGTAGTGCCCAGATATGGAGTCACCTTTTTCCTAAGTGTTGAGGTCTACTACGAGACCAGGACCTACGAGCCATAGAAGTCCCTATGACTCTAGTCGGGGTCTCGTAGCCCCGATATACAACTTTTTAACTATTGACCTGGTTTGATATTCCTAAAATTTCATTCTTTGGCCTAATCAATTATGAATACCCTCACCCCTTTCATCTTTCACTATTCCAATCACTATCCTAGCTGTCCACATCATTTTTCTGGCTAGTTTTCCATCAAGTCTATTTTCTAGGGTTTCAGCACCCCTTTCCCTCTTCATTGCATCTATTTGTTCAACCTCTTACTTGGTAAACTTCTTGAATAATTTTGGTATGCTTTTGTGATAAATTCTAGATGATTGTGTACTTAATTAAGTCTTAGTGATTGTACCCATGTTATGATGCCTATGTGTATATATGAGAGTTAGGGTATGGGTATTTGAAACCCTTAGTATAATTTGAATCTTGATGGGGATTATTGTTGGGGGTTGTAATGTTGGTATACAAATTGTATGAGTTAGTGCATGATTGTGTGTGATCAGTTGTGAAAAAGGGTTAGAGTTGGAATTTGAGGAATATAAGTATGCTCTGAAGTGAAAATTCATGCTTAGCCATGTTTGAGGTTTTATTGAATTATCCTTGAATGTCAATTGATTGTGGTGTTGTGATAAGTGTGAATTTAGAAATGAACTGTTCATGGGCTCAACTTGGATGAAGTTTGGGATTAAGTTTGATTATAGGGTGATGCGTATTGTGATTGACATGCTTCATATTGTATCAAATCTTTGTACTTAGAATGATGCATTATTATGAGATTATCCATGTTTGTCATTTGATTGAATTGTCCTTGAGTTTTTGTGGGAAAGTTGCAGGCCTCCTAGGTGCCTTCTGTTCCCTGCTACGAGGACCCGCTACGACTCATATTTTAACCTATGAGTCGTAGTGGCCCTCGTAGCAGGTAGCAGGCACCAGTCACTTGGAGTTCCTTAACATTTCTCATAAGGGACGCATCTACCACTCATTGCATCATCTATAACTCGTAGTAGGGGTCTTGAAAGTCTGACTTAAGTTTCAAAAATGCCTCTGGAATGAGGTACGAGGCCAGACTACAACTTGTAGGCCACCCTGTGAATGATAATTGAATCTCGTATTTGACTCCAAGTTTCATTTTTCTCAGAGGCCTTGGAACTATGATGTTAGAATATGACTCGTAGAACACCCTATATGTCGTACCTACACCTCGTAGCTGTAGACCTACAACTGTATCAGTGATTTTTCTTTTGATTTCAATGTTCAAGTATTGCTATTTCTGGTCCTTTGTCATGTGATAAATGTTTAATAAAACATTTTGAGGTTCACATGCTCATGTGTGGTCGGTTTTCATGTATAATGCCCCCAACGGATAAACAAGCGATCAAGACATTTCAAAGGAGGTTAGTTGACGAGTCCTCCGAGACTGAGCAATCCGAGTTGTATGTGGAAGTACACCGAGTCAGAATAGACCCTGAGGCAAATGTGCCTCAAACTAGATCCCATACAACTCAGGCACCTACGGAAGTTAGCAGTTCCTCCTAGTTTGAAGAGGAGAATAAGAGGGTGATGGAGACGGGTCGAGAAGCAGTTTACTGCAGATGACTCCCACACATTTGAAGTCCGAATCAGAGTCCCAGAATGCCTCACAGGCCTCGCAGGAGGAAGTACAGCTATAGCCCTCGGCCAACCCCAGGTGGTGTGTTTCAGAGATGAAAGAGATATACGATAAGGGGTTAGAGCCGAAAGGACAGGGCAAACTAGTCAGGCAGTTCCATGAGTAGTCTAGGTTGAATGACTCCCGATTGGGCAGAGTACCAGGGTTAGATACTGAGCTTGATAGACTCGGACTCTGATGGACTTCACAGCGATTGGGAAAATATGCCCCTTATTTGGTCCGAGAATTTTATGCAACATATTATGGTACTCTCCTCCGAGGCCTTCCCAAGAACAAGAAAGCGATTGAGTAGCCTAGATTACGGGTGATCCTAGTAAGGGGTAGGAGAGTTCATATTTCTGAGGAGACGATACGACGGGTTCAGTTCAAGCCTAACTACAAAGTGTCTCATTCCACCACAGAGTATGATAGCAAAATTTCAAAGATGCGAAATGCGGTGAACGAAAAGAATTTTGGGGTCAAAACCGAGATATTTCGATGGATTATCAGCCAGATATGAGAGAAGGGTTTCGAGCCTACGTGGGTCACAAACCACGCTGATTCGATTATGAAAACCCACCTTTCTTTCTAGGCTAAGTTTTGGTGTCCGTTGGCGTATCCGACCTACTTTCTCAGATAATGTGATCACCCTGGAGTGTGCCATGCTATTAGCCAGCATCTTAGCTGGCTATGAGATTGATTGGTACTGGGTTATCTCTGAGCAGATTCATGAGTCTGCTGTCAGGATGAACACCTCACTGCCGTTCACTGTTTTGATCCACCGTTTGTGCAGTGCATCAGGTGTTCGTATCGACCCTCATTAGGACCCATATGTAGAGGCCACACGTACTATAGATCCTAGCCTAATCAAGGTTAATAAGAACTCGGTGTCCTTACAACGAGTAACTTCTCCTCCCATCCCAGATCTATTCCTGGTTTAGCCTTAGACTCAGAAGCAAACCCCAGCCACCACCAGTACTCCTTTAGCTACCGCAGAGCCATCTCCAACTGTTGAGCTCAAGGCGATGCCGTTTTCCAGTACACCCGCGCTAGCATAATCTTCTATGCAAGTTGATTCTTTTATCTCTTCTATTGTTTTTTCAGGCATTAATACGTAGGGCGTCCACAGTGGAGCTCCAGTTGCAGAGGTTGGTTGGCCAGATCAAACCATGGGTTAGTCAGGAGATCCAAGCCTCAGAGGAGAGGGCAAAGGCATTCACTCATGATATCATAGATCAGAGAACCAGAGTAGTGGATGCTGTCATGACCCAAGCCTAGGGCCAAAGCGTGACACGACACAAAGAGAACCCGAAGGGACCATAAGTAAGCCTCTTAGAACATCATTACACATCCTTGGTCACAAAAGCAATACATCAAGCATCAAGAGATGATAAAGTGGGACAACCGGGGCTAAGGGAAAATACTTTCATACCATAGACATCAAGAATAAGGAGTTAAGGCTCTCAGCTAGATACATAACATGTCCAACAAATACCTCTAATACATTGATAAGAGCGGGAGCCAAGACAAAGTAACCGGGCTCACCCTCATAGTCAAAATAGACAATAAAAAAGAATGTCTTAATACATTTTAAGAGCAAATAGACCAAGGTCCCTAAAGTGGAAGACTCACCAACTAGCTTGAGTAGTATCGAACTAGCCACGTGGAGGAGGAGGATGATCAACTTGGGCACTAGTTCCTACATGGTGATATCATGTAGGCATAGGATATGCGTTAGTACGTTTGAATGTACTAAGTATGTAGGATGCAATGCAAAAAGAATTAGGTATCATAATCAAAATGCACAATAATAGGCAATAAGCATTATAAACAATATGGCATGTATGATCAATATATAAATAAAACATACTTAAGTAACTCATGCTCATATAGGATATCAAATGTGTAAAAGAGACTAAGCTAGATTTCCAAAGTACAAATCCCTTGGCAAGTTAGTGATGATAGTACCCATCACCCTAGTGTGTGAGGTGCAAACCCCTCATCATGATTAGCCTATCACCCTAGTGGTTAAGATATTGACCCCTAAACTAGGTCAGTCGGATTGGGCATGGTCTAATACAATACTTTATATAGAATACATTATATACTTAAGCTTATTTCATCATCATATACTCCATCATATCATATCTCATGCTTTGGACCTTCAACCCCTCAAGAAACCACATATGGACATTTTATCAAACACTTAGAGGGTGTGTAATGGTAGTATAAAACCATGCAAGAAAATCCATTGTAAAACCATCAATCAACACCTTGCAACACCCTCAAGTAACATAATCAAAAACCCTAATCACATTTTACAATAGATCCAAGATTTATAGCTCAAAACATAGCAAAACAGTCACAACTTTACATAGCTTTAACATAGAGTGTAGTGAATTTCATAATAATCAAGATTCATTTGTAAATCAACTTTAAATCATGCAATTTGAGTAAAAGGAGGCTTGGGTATCATGGGTGAAAGGAACCCATGA
>JAOTQR010073420.1:0-46545 GCA_025774065.1 Solanum ossicruentum | reverse complement strand
TATATTGGAGTTAGGTACTAACCCCTAACTTGGGTTAATGAGGTACCAACCCCTTACTTTGGTTAATGAGGTACCAACCCCTCACTTTGGTTAATGAGGTACCAACCCCTCACTTGGGTTATTGAGGTACCAACCCCTCTCCTTGGTTATATTTCATCATTATTGCTTCTTTTCTATGAAATCAACTCATTAATACTATACTCTTATCATCATAAAGTTATCATATACCTTTAGTTCCTTTCATCATTATTCATCATATTTATACAATTATTTCATCATCATATAACCATCATAACACCATTCAACTCATAAGACATGTAGTGGACCTTTAATTCCATAAGAAATCGAAGCAGTACATTTTATCAATCACTTGGGGGTGTGTATGATGGGGGTAAAAGACCATGCAATTTAGAGATGAAATCACGCAAGAAAATCTGTAGTAAAACCATCAATCAACACCTTGCAACACCCCCAAGGCATTCACATCAAAATCCCTCATCAAATCCAACACTAGATCCAAGATTTAGAGCTCAAAACATGCTAAAACAACCATACTTTCATGAACTAAAATCACTGTGCAGTAAATTTCTCAATATACAAGACCTACATGTAAAATCAACTTTAAATCACGCAATATTAGTAAAGGTTGGCTTAGGCACCATGGGTGAAAGGACCCAATGGTTCAACACCACAAACCTCAGGTCTAGAGTTGCTTGGAATTGAGATTGAGAAGAATGGAGACTTGGAAATTATCTTTGAATCCAATCTTATTCTTGGGTTCTTGAAATTGAATCGGAGCTTGATGGAGGCTTTTGAGAGAATTAAGAGTGTACTTGAGATGAGAGTAATGATTTTTATCATTTGGAACCTTATTTAGGTCTTTTAGGAAGGTTAAGATGACATTGAAATTCTAAAAAGGAAATTAGGGTAATTAGCATTTACAAAAATGTCATTAGTGTACAGATGGATAATTTGGTAAAGTGTTGCCCCACGGAAGGTACCACATGTTGTGTGGTACTCTAAGGGTCGTGTGGAGTGCCCATGACAAGGTACTTAGTCCAAAAATTGAAGTTGGAAATCAATTGGAAAAAGACGTCTTGTCATGACGACGGAGGCCTCCACGAGTCGTGTGGAGCCTCACGGTCCACGTGGAGCCTCCTAGCACCATACTTGGTGCTAGAAAATATTTCCCACGCTCCATGCCAAGGGCCACAACCTGTGTCACCTGCCACGACCCGTGTGGGTGGTCGTGGTCCATGCCTTAGCCTCAAACTCACGACCACACCCTCCTCACGACTTGTGCCACTGTTGTGGTCCATGCCTTAGTCTCAAAATGGTTTTTCCCAGCCTCACATGCCTCCCACGACCCATACAAGCCACCATTGCCCTTATAGGTGCCCGTGTGACATCACTAAGTACACCGTGAAGCTAACTCAAAGGGATTTCATTTGACATGTCGTGGGACACCCAGTTCCAAATGTGCTAAAAGTTATGTTAGTTTAAAGTTGACCCTTGCATGAACATTATCCAAAACTCAAGTTTTAGGAAAGTCTTGAACTCGTTCAGGTACTAGGAGTCTTCCATGAACCTAATACACACCCAACCTAATCACATGAGGCTAGAAACATGGATATTCAAGAGCATAAAGTTACGGGGTGTCACACTAAGTTTAACAAATGTGAGTTTTGGTTGGGCGAGGTAGCTTTTCTTGGTCATTTTGTGTCCGGTGATGGTATTAAGGTTGGGCCGAAGAATACCAAGGCCGTGAAGAATTGTCCTAGACTATTGACTCCATTGAATATTCAAAGTTTTCTTGGGTTGAATGGTTAATATAGAAGATTTGTTGAAGGATCCTCATCTATTGCATTTCCATTGACAAAGTTGACTCAGAAGAAGGCCAAGTTTGTGTGGTCGAATGAGTATTAGAAGAGTTTTTAGACCTTGAAAGATTAGCTTACACTCCTATTTTGACTTTACCGGATGGTTTATAGGTTTGTGGTGTATTGTGATGCTTCTCAGATTAGGTTGGGTTGTGTACTTATGCAACATGGTAAGTTGATAGCTTATGCATTGAGACAATTAAAGGTGCATGAGCATAATTACCCAACTCACCACCTTAAGTTAGTGGCAATGGTGTTCGCCTTGAAGATTTGGAGGCACTATTTGTATGTGATGCATATTGATGTTTTTGCTGATAAGAAGAGTTTGCTATATAAGTTAACTCAAAGGGATCTTAAATTGAGGCAAAACAGGTGGTTGGAGCTCCTTAAAAACTATGACATGAGTGTACAATATCACCCCGACAAGGAAAATATTGTAGCTGACGCTCTTAGCAAGCTATCTATGAGAAGTGTGGCTAATGATGATAAGGGGAAGAAGAAGTTGGCAAGGGATGTTCACTATTTGGCAAGGTTAGGTTTTATGTTGGTTGGCTCTAATGATGGTGGTATTCATGTTTAGAATGGGGTTGAATCCTATGTGGTTGTTGATGTTTAGGCTAAGCAAGATCTAGACCCATCATTTGTTGAGTTAAAAAAGTTGGTTTCCGAGAAGAATATAGGGGTTTTCTCCCAAGGGGGAGATGGTGTGCTTCAGTATCAAGATCGATTATGTGTTCTAGATGTGAATGATCTTAGGAGGGTGATCATGACAAAAGCTAATAACTCCAATTATTATATCCATTCGTGACGTACTAAGATGTATCAAGATTTGAGGGAAGTATATTGGTGGCATGGTTTGAAGAAGGATATAGCCAAGTTTGTATCCGAATGCCATAATTGTCAACAAGTGTAGGTAGAACATGAAAGGCCCAGTGGCTTGACCCGAGATATTGAAATCCCACTTGGAAGTTGGAAGATGTGAAAACAGATTTTGTGGTTGGTTTGCCTCGGACCTAAAGGTAATTTGACTCAATTCGGGTTATCATTGACCAGATGACTAAGTTGGCTCATTTCCTACCGGTCAAGACTACCTTTAATGCTAATGATTATGCAAGACTGTATATCCAAGAGTTGGTGAGGTTGCTTGTTGTGCCTAGGTCCATCATATCGAACTGTGGTACCTAATTTACTTCTTATTGTTGGAGTTCATTTTAAAGAGGACTTTGTACTAAGGTGAAGTTAAACACCGCTTTTCATCCTCAAACTGATGGGCAAGCTGAGAGGATAATTCAAAGTTTGGAGGACATGTTGAGGGCTTGAGTGTTGGAATTCAAAGGTAATTGGGATGATCATCTTCTACTCATTAGTTTTGCTTTTAAGAATAGCTTTTGTGCTAGCATTGGTATGGCACAGTTTGAGGTGTTGTATGGTAGGAGATATAGATCTCAGGTGGGTTATTTTAAGTTGGAAGAGATGGCTCTGATTGGCTCAGATTTTATATTGGAGGATATGGAAAAGGTGAAATTAATTAGAGAGAGTTGAATACGACCCACAGTTGCCAAAAGTCCTACTCAGAGGTTAGAAAGAGAGACCTAGATTTTCATGTTGTTGATTGGGTATACGTGAAAGTCACACCTTTGAGGGGTGTGATGTATTTTAGGAAGAAGGGTAAGCTAAGGCCCCAGTATGTGGGTTCTTATATGATTGTTTAGTGGATTGGGAATGTAGCTTTTGGATTTGCCATCAGATTTGTGTTCTATGCACATGGTTTTCCATGTGTCCGTGTTGTGGAAGTTCGTTGGTGATCCTAGTACTATTGTGCCTTTGAAGGGTGTTGAGGTTGAGGAAAACTTGTCTTATGAGGAAGTTTCGGTTGAGGTTTTTGACTGGCAAGTGAAGCGGCTTCATAACAAGGACGTCGCCTTGGTTAAGGTACTTTGGAGGAATCAACATATGGAGAGTGCTACATGGAAGGTGGAGTTGGACATAATGAAATGATATCTACATATTTTCATATCTATTCAAGCCTAAGGTACTAGGCTTTTCCTTCTCCGTGTGATCCTAATTCTATCATTCTTGAGTCCCATGAATACATACATGTGCACCAAAATGATTTTTTATGATGTTTTAAAAGATTTGAATACGTTTTAATGTGAGTTTTAATGAATTTATGGTTCTCAAATGATGAAATATGCATTGTAATTTTGTTTGAATGTCTAATGTTCTAATTTAAGCCTTTCAAGCCTTATTCTAGCACTTCGAGGACAAATGTTCCTAAGGGGGAGGTTCTGTAAGGACCCAGGCTTTGTATGACTTCAATGAAGGTTGCAAATTTAGTTTCAGAAAGTTTTAGATCAAGATGATGCTTTATGAAAGCCTTCACAGTCAGTGTGGTGTTATATGGACCATGTAAAGCCTCCTTGAAGTGGCCCTTAGCCTTGTATGGGGTGTGAGGACTTTATTGTGGAGTTTGGGACCAATATATACCACACTTGGACCCCACACGGTCCGTGAAGGGTCATGCAGACCTTATGGTAGCCTTGGGCTTGAGACTGCACAGTTTTGGAGCCAAGGAAAGTGGTACATCATGTAGCCCAAGTTACATATCCTTTTAGAGGATAAATCAGTCATTGTCAATATATAAAACCTATCCAAGGATAAGGTCGGACCCACAGGGAATACGTAGACTCGAGATTAATTCTTCAATAAGCAATTCAAGTAATTAGCCAATGCGATTTCCTGAAGGGGGTTGCAATAATCAATAAGAAAATAAACTAAGTTAACTATCATGAGAGAATCAATAATAGAGAGCAACTAGGGTATTATGTTCCCCATGATTATCCAACTTAGTATCACCTGATAACCTAATTCATGTCTAGAGCGTATCATGTAGGACGGTAATGAAAGTTCTCCTAGCCCTTTGGTCAAAGCTGAGAGGCAATTTTCACTATGTGACTTGTCCCATCTCCATAGTATGCAATACTAACCACTACCTATAAGTCCTAGTAGAACCTCCCCTAGGCCCAGTTCGGTTGATTAGACGAGAACATATCAATAGAATCCTATTAATCAATCTTTTTTACTATTCACTACTACCTTGATCCAGTCAGTAAGACTAGGTAGGTTCTAATATTATCCACCATTAGAAAACATGCAAAATGAACAAAATTGATTAACACATGCATATACCCATTCAAAGAATTGCAAATTACACAGGTTTACATAGTTAGTTCTTCGTGGTTCCTACGACCCCAGTTTTGTATTTAACTACTCATGCTATGGGTAGATGAAGGAATTATGAATTGAGGAAACATAATTAATTACTTATCCAATTGAATTGAGAATCAAGCAAATCCATGATTGATTGAGATCAGAAGATTGAAGATCAAATTAATTAACTAGTGTATTCTCACAATCTTCTCTCTCAAGTATTGAGTTCTCCAAGTATGAACCCTAAAAGTATGTCCTCCCTTGTATAATAGTCTTAATGTACTATTTATAGTAATTATCATTAAGTCCTAAATAAAATAGAAAAACTGGTCAGCAAATGTCGACTCCTCCAATGTTCTGTAAGACTCGTAGTCGAGGTGTTGTAATCAACTCCTAAGACTTTGGACTTCTCTTCTATGACACCACTTTATGACTCGTAAATCTATCGATGAGTCGTACTTCATTTTCGTAGGTTTCAAATTCATCTAATTGTTCCTCACAGGAAATCTTCACGAAACCCATTAATACGACTCTTAGAATGCTCTACGACTCATATTCTTGTCTCGTTGAGCTGATCTTCATATTTCATCCGTCACTAAAAGTTGTCATGGCTCTACCTCTATGATTGGTAGACTGCTGTATGATCTGTAAAGGGTCTCTTAAGTCATCAAAAAGTAGATATCTTCTGCAATTTTGAGCCAAAGCATGGACAACCTATCTTCTTGCAATAAACACAAAAGACAGAAAAACCCACAACTATGGCATTAAGAACACACAAAATCCTATGTTTTAAGCAACAAAGGTGTTGTATTTTAATAGCAAATCAACTTCCTCAACTTAAAATTGTTGCTTGTCCTCAAGTGATGGCTCAATCTATATTGACCTACAGTAATACACCGACCTCAACTCAATGGCATATATCATATATATATATATATCTCAAACTCAGACACCTACACTATCTTTTCAGAAGATGATAAAATAGCTATTTAGCAAACCAATGCAAATTGATTCATATGACAACAACTATGACAAGAAAGGGGTTATTAATCGTCCACAATCACTGAACAAGTCAAATACTAATAATGCAATGCAAGTGCCCTCACAAAAAGAAGTCTCATATTTTGACACTCATTGATGATCTCATGTTTAACCTTGGGACTTTGCAAAAACACTCACAGTGAAAAAGATATTCATGCATAGTGACTTATACCACTAGCTTGCCCCTATACTCATGACTCAGACCTTCAGCTAATTGGGCTAGGATTACTTAAGGACTTTCTAGACTTTTAACATAGGCTTTGGGGGCTTTGATGATATTTTAGGAAAATATTAACTGATGACCCTCCTTGAAACTATATTTTTCTACATTTTTGCTCTACCAACGCTGTAGCTTTCACCTTATTCTCCCTTTTTCCTTGTTAAAGCTTTTCCAGGTGCTTTCTTCTCATTTTTCAGCTTTTTGCATTGTTTTTATTCTTCTTTTTGCTTTTTTTTTTAAAGCTCAATCTAAGGCAACTTTATTTTGCTTACCCCTGGTACATGATATTACTTTTTTTTCTCCTCCTTCCTAACTCACCCCTTTATTTTTGTGCTTTTACCCTTTCCCAACCACCCCCAACTTACGCTTTTTTCCTTAATTAAGGTTCACAATGCGCAAATGACAGACCAGGGACAAATTGAGGATTTTTATTAGATAAGGGTAGGTTAATTAGGTGTTTAGAAAGAATTGGTACATGTAAGGCTCAAATATTTGGAACAAAGGATATATCATCATTTGGTTGGTTAATTTAAGCTAAAGTGGACTAATTAAAGAATAAAGGCCTAAGATCCTTTCCTAATCCATTTAATCTACAATCTAACTTAGAGTAACAGGACAATTTCTGTATTAACATAACTACATGAATCTAACAAAATAAGCTCACACTCACATAGCATTGCATACATTATCAACAAAAGACTCACATATCTTGATTCTTATCACAATTCATCCTCACTTATCAGAACAGATATCATCAAACACCTAAACATGCATGGTTACTATCTAGTTACTAATCAAATTTTTTTTTGGCTACCATTTTTTCAAAACAAAACATAGAAACATGTTGTACTCCATAAGTATTAGTACTATATGCTACATATATTATCTAAACATCCTAAACATGATAGTTTAACAGAAAGTAAATATCCATGAGAAAAAAGAACACAGGCAAAAAAACCTCAGGATTAAAAATTAGGGTAGTTATGGACCATATGCTACTCAGACATCACTTAGACTCATAACTACCCACGCCCTATCGAAAAAGACGTGCATTGTCCCCAATGAAGAAAATTAAGCAAAATAAACACATAAAGGGGTAAAAAACCATACTTGGGTATCTAAACATCAGTCTCTGGCTGTGTCTGGCCATCCCCATCCGGCATCTCCTAAGCAATAGTATCTGTCCAGAGGGGCCAATACCCCTCAATCGATCCTCCTCTCGAGCTCGTTTGATCTCTTCCTCAGTTCTCGATTCTCTCAATTCACGCTTGAGATCCTTCTCCTCTGCTCTCACAAGTACACATCTATCCATTGGATCCTTATCCATACAAGGTCTCTTCCCAAGGGAAGTAGGCTTGTTGGGAGCGAATAGGTCAAACATCAATGATAGAGATGTCGTCTCTGGTAGTGTAACTAGTGAATCTAGTGATGAGCTCAAGTTAGCCATGAGTTGTTGGATCTCTGTTTACATGGCTGACAAATCTGAAGGTGGGGCCTTGGCCCATAACTTCTGAACCCTCTCATCAAAAGGATCGATACAGGCTTCCTTGGCAAAAAGATGATCCTGAATAGTAGCGACCATGATTGCCTTACTCTGGTCCTTCGAATCTGTGATAGCATACTGGACCATGGCCTAATCTGCTAAATAAGCTGAGTCAACTAGGCCTCAGCATGTAAAAATCTCTGCACCATGTCCTGAATAGAAGCGGCGGACATGTAAACCATGCTTGCTGAAGGAGACTATGAAACAGTAGCCTCTGGTGCTGTGGCAGTAATAGTGGGCCCCCTCTCATCTTCTGCACCATGCTGCGGGGGCCTCTCCTCTATAGTAGTAGCAGTAGTGGTGGTGTCTCTATTAAAACCCTCAGGTGGTGGCGCTGAGACAAACATCTCTAATGGAGGTGGAGGCTGTGCTTGTTGGAGTGCCATCGGGTTCTCATCAACCTTGATTAGGTTGGACTCCAAAGTGTGTTGGGCCACTACCAACCGGTCCAACCAGCATAGTATATCCATCCTAGAATCTACACAGAGTCTGTAGATCAAACAAGGGAACAGGATGGAGATGGCCCTCTTCACTGCGGCCTCATGTATTTGCTTAGTGATGAGGCAGGCCCAATCTATTTCATAGCCAACCAAGATGCTTGCGACCAAAAATGCAAGCTCCAATGTAAGAGTATTATCCGTCAAGGTTGGCCGAATGTGTGATCAAACAATAGCCCATGAAAATTTGGCGGGAAAGCAGAGTTAATCCTTGATGATAGGCTCTATGTCGGTGATGATCCAAATAGGTTTCAGACCCTTCTCTATAATATGACTAGCCACCCATCTCAACAGAGTGGTCCAATGCTTAAGATCTTTCATAATCCATAGGTTCTTGGCCTGCCCCAACCGGCAATCAAACTCTGCTATAAATTTTAGGGCATGTCACTAAGGACCAAATAACATGCAATTGATGGTCTCCTTTGAAATGTTGGCCCACGATCTCTCACTCGTGTCTTTGTCAGCTTGGCTGAGTGAGAGGTTTTTTTCTCCTTGGAAGAAAATATTGGATGGTGGCTGCGTAAGATGTATAGAACTCCCACACCAATATCGAGGAATATCAACCAAGAGACTCTGTCAGCCACATGAGTCCATAACGAATCATCATATCTTAAATGACTGCAAAAATGGCCTGAAAATGTGCCTCAAAAGTGCTTAGAATTGTAATTTCCATATATTTCAAAATCCGTGTGTGATGTTGAAAATTTGACTTCATATTCTTGTTCAGGAAGTCAAATTGAATGGAAAATAGGTCTAACCCCGATTTAAGAGCAATCATGCCAAAATTCAAACATCACAAAATGCGATTTCTAGAGAGCTTGTTGCTCCGCTGGTGCGACGCTCCAAGGGCGCGCCTCAGTTCATTTTTGCCTAGTTTTTCTATCTCGGTCCAAGGCTTTTGGGTCTTGGGCCTAAGTGTTTCCATGCCTGAAAATTCCTATACTTAGCCTTATTTCACCCTCATATAATTCAAGACAATCCCAAATACTCACTCAAACACTTAGCCAAATATTTTCTCCTAAACTCAAGTCTCAAAACTCATCCGAATTTCAAGGATCTCATTCAATCTTTAAGTCTCCATCTCCGATCTTCATCAAGCTATTCTCCAAAGCTAAGGTATATGGGTTTCTTTCATGGGTTCCTTTCACCCATGATACCCAAGTTTCCTTTTGCCCTAAATGGCATTATTTAAAGTTGATTTACTCATGGGTCTTATGTATTATGAATTTCACTTGCACTATGTTAGGGTTTTATGAAATTGTGACTGTTTTAGCTTGTTTGAAGCTATGAATCTATGATCTAATGTGAGATGTGATGAAGGGTTTTGATGTATATTACTTGAGGATGTTACCAAGTGTTATTGATGGTCTTACACTAAATTTTCTAGCATGATTTCACTCTTGAATTGCATGGCTTTACACTAGCACTACACACCTACCAAGTGTTTAATAGTATGTCTGGTTATGGTTTTCTTGAGGAATTGAAGACTCCATTCATGTCTTATAAGTTGAATGACTATATGATGATGAAGAGAATGTATGTATATGATATTATCTATATGATGTGAGGAAAATGACCAAGCCTCACTCGGGAGGTTGTAGGCCCGAGTAACCTTGTTGAGGGGTTTGTACCTCGATCGCCTCACTCTGGAGGTGGCTGTCCCGTGCAACCATGTCGAAGGGTTTGTACCTTGATAACCATGTTGGGTGGGGGGTTTATACTCCATTAACCATATTTTTTTCGGGGGGGGGGGGGTTGTCCCCCATCAACCCCCTGAAGGGGTTTGTACCCCATGTGCCTTTCCCAGGAGGGGGTAGGCCTTTGATTGCACTAAAGTGGTCTCTCCTTATACATGGATTTTGTTCTATATAAGAATTGTTTTACTTCAAGCATCATTCATATGTGCCATATTGTAATAAGCTTATTCTATGCCTATGTTATGCATTTTGATTATGATGCTTATATATTGTTGCATTGCATCCTATATACTTAGTACATTAAAAAGTACTAACACATGCTCTATGCCTGCATGATGTCACCATGGTGGAACAGGAGCCCTATTTGAGCATCCCCATCTACGTGGCTAGTTCGGTTTCACTCAAGCTTATTGGTAAGTCCTCCATTCCGGGGACATTGCTTATGATATCATGCTATGTTCTAAGACTATCCTTTCTTTTATATAAATATTGACTATGAGGGTGAGCCGGGTTGCTTGTCTTGACCCCCATGTTTATCTACGTAGTAGAGGTTTTGTTGGACATTTCATGTGTAATTATGAGCTTAACTCTTGTTGTTATGATATAGATGATGTCCCTCAGCCTTTGTTATCTCTATTTTTGCTCATTTGTTGCAATGTTATTGCTTTGGTGACTAAGGATGTATAATGATATGCTAAGAGGCTTGCTTCGGGTCCCTTCGGGTTCCCCTTGCATCATGCCATATCTAAGCCCTAGTATAGGGTAGTGATAATATCCTGTAGACCAGAGATATGACTAAGTCCATCAGAAATCACCCTGGGCTCCTCAAAGATAGTCCACGTCTAAGTCCATTCCTTCAACACACCATCAGTTTGTAGAAGCATCCCAGTGCTGATGATGATGATGGTGCTACGGAGGACTCGACATCTGCTCCTTCCTCAGACCCTTCCTCAATAATGGACTCCAATCTGAATGGAGTCATCTGTGGTAGACTGCTCCCACTCTCATCCCTACCTTCCTCTATAGACTAGGAAAAACTATTGTCATGACCCGAACCTAAGGCCTAAACGTGATATGGCGAATGGAGAACCCGAAGGAACCCCAAACAAGCCTCTTAACATATCATACACACATCCTTGACCACAGAAGCAAGATAATCAACAAAATAGATATAAATAAAAGGGGAAATTGGGACTAAGGGAAAAAGCTTTAATAGTCATAAAACATTTAGAGAGTCAAGCTCGTAGCATAAGTGCATCACTTGTTCCAACAACACCTCTAACATAGATTTGAGCAGGGGCCAAGAAACTTTTCAGGCTTACCCTCATAATATCAAGAGTTCAACATGAGGAAAAGATATTAAATAGTAAGAGCAGCATAGCTTGTGTCCTAGGACTTGAGAACTCACCAAAGCTTATCTTTTAGAAGGCAATCAAGCCACGTGGAGGATGATCAATAGGTGCTCTTGTCCCTCCATGGTAACATCAGGCATGCATAAAGTATACGTTAGTATATTTGAATGTAGTAAGTATGTAGGATGTAATTCAACAAGAGATAAGTAACCTAATCAAAATGCATATATATAGGCAATGGGCAAGTATAATAACAATATGACATGTATAATCAATGCTTAAAGTAAAACATTCTTTACAAATCATTCATCTTACATAGAATAATAAATATATACATACATATATATATATATATATATATATATATATATATATATATATATATATGTAAGTGTTGAAAGAAACCTAAACTTACATAAACCATGTGAGCTAGTCCATGGATTCCCGATGTCTACCTTACACTGGAAGAAAGGGGGAAATCACTTCAGATGGTGAACTTCTAGATGCCTAAGTGGATCCACTAAGTCTTATGTGAACCAGGTACTCGCCTCTAGTTCTTGGACTTGGGTACTCGCCTTAATCCATTCATATTTAGGGTACTCGCCTCTTAGGGGTTTGGGTACTCGCCTCTAATCTCTTCACTTATGGTGGCATGTAGTTTTGGGACTTAGGTATTCGCTTCTAATCCACTCTTTGCTAAGTCTAATCCCATGAAATACTTAAAATAATTATAGCTTCAAAAACTTGTAAGAAACATGGAAGAAATGACACAAGTAGCTCTTAACTTCATTAACCTCAAATGGTGAGCCTAATTAAAATTTAAGAATGGATCATCATCAACATGACCCTTGCATTAACATCAACATCAAAGGCTCACAAGAAGTAAAATCTTTGAGAAAAGAGCCTAATGCAGCTTTACAACATCTTCAACATTTTTGTGAATTAAACACATCATTAGGAATCCCAAGTCATAATAAAGTCACTTGACTCAAAAATCAACCAATAGACCATCAAAACATTAAGAATCCTTAAAAAGACAACTTATAAAACACTTGGCGGGTGTATCATGCTAGTGAAAAATCATGCAATTCAAGAGTGAAAACATGTAAGGAAAACTAATGTAAATCCCCACACCATCACTTGGTAACATCCTCTAACAAGATACATCAAAACTCCTCATCAAATCTCAAGATAGATCATAGATTCATAGCTCAAAACATGCATAGCTGAACATCATTTCATAAACACCCCAACGAAGTTTATAGTCATAATCTGTAATAAGTAATACCCATAAGTAAATCAACTTAAAAATATGCATGTTATATGATAAAGAAGGTTGGGCACCTTGGGTGAAATGACCCAATAGTTTAAACCCACATACCTATATTTTGGAGAATTTCTTGATGAAGATTGAGATGAGAACTTGAAGCATGAATGAAATCCTTAGATTTACAATGAGATTTGGCAATTGAATTTTGAGTGAAATATTTGTCTAAGTGTTTGAGAGAATATTGGGGAATGTCTTGTATGATATGAAGGTGAAATATGGCTCGGTATAGGTATTTTTTCATATGGAAAGGTTTAGGCCCAAGAACCAAATGCCTTGGACTGAAACAGGACAAACAAACAACAAAATACATAGGTCTGCATATGGTCCACGATGTGGATCCAATGCACAGGACAAATTTGTACAGCTCCGCGACAAGTTCGCATCGCGGAGCTGTCGCCTACAACTACTGGAATTCAAAAATTTATGCAAATCAAGTTTTGTTATGGGTCTCATAAAATTTGTATTAGACCCACTTCCTACTCAATATTTCCCCCTGGACAAGAATATGAAGTTGGATTTTAGATATCATGCACAAATTTTGAGATATATGGAAATTACAATTATGACCATTTTTGAGGTACATTTTTAGGCACTCTTTGGGGTCGTTTGAACATCTCCCCCTTGGGAACATTCATCCCTAAATGACAAAGAAACGTATATAAGAAAACTACACAAGATAATGCCAATGTAAACAAGAATGCAACACGCACGTAAACACCATTTCAAAAATCCCAACATTAGTGTCAAAATCACCATGAACTTGTCAATTTAAATATGAATGCATGCAAATAACATGAGGGCTGAAAATTAAGAGTTGGAATATGAAGGACTTAGTTGTTATCTTAGGTTTGAATAGAGTTAAAGAGGTACGAATATCGCTCCTTTATGATCGCTTCAGGTTCCCCAGTGACTCTTTCGTTTTGTCGATTTCTCTAAAGAACCATGCTGAAAGTTACATCGTTGTCTCTCAACCTTCCCACTTGTCTACCCAAGATTTCTACTAAAACCTCCTCATATGTCAAAATTATCCTTCATCACACCTACACCCCTTGAAATTCACTATAGCACTTAGGTCACCATACACCACTTTAACGTTGATACATGAAAACTCGGGTGAACCATATTCATTTCCATAGGCAACTCCAATCCTTATGCAACCTTATCAATTTCTCTTCCAAACCCTATAAAGACCTACAAACCTTTACCCAATTGTCAACCTTAAACACACATAGTCCACTTTGGTACCAATAGCCACCATATCCTCCTTGGGAGAAAATATCCACTATACCATAATTAGCAAACAACCTCACATTCCTCAAGATTCACAGCATCTCCCTCAAATGATGCACAAGCTCTTTCTCACCTCTGAAAAAAACCAACATATCATCCCCAAGGACCACCCCAAACATAATAAGGTAGGGATTAAAGACCCCATTCATGAGACCTATAGACATAGCCGGTGCCCTAGCCAAACCAAAAGACTCTACCCCAAATTCAAAATATCGATAAGAACATCAAGGACTCATCTACCATCATAACCGACTCTATAAGAAGGGCTTTAGGCTCAACACCCTTACCCTTACAAGATGATAAATGCATCCATTAGTGATCGAATGGACCTTAAAACAATAAATGGACCTACCTCTTTTGCTACCACTTGACAACCTCTCACTCAAAGACGGGTTTATCCTAGTAAAATCTCTCACACCGGCATGAGCTAACATGGTAGGAGCTTCCCAGAATCCTTCATGAACCACTCTTCCATCTTGAGGTGCTTGAGGAGCGGGAGGATCCGGTTGCTCCTCGCGAGTAGGGACTCTTCTTCCTTTTGGAATTGGCATGATCTAGAATAGCAAATAACACTCGTTAGGGGAAAACCTTACCTTACTTCTATAGAACGACATAGACCATGAATAAGGGAAACATTTCTTAGAATGCCTCATAACATCTTGTTTATAGTTGTGGCGCGCTTCACAACCATGAATAAGACTCTAATCGACACGGTGTGTTGGATGCCTAAGACTATTAACAACCTAGTGCTTTGATACCAAGTTTGTCATGACCTGGACATAGGTCCTTGATGTGCTATCAAAATACAACACATTTGATGCCCAAAACAAGGTATTGTGTGAGTTCTTAATGTGACTGTTTATGATTTTTATGTGTTTTTGTGTTGTTCTTGCAGAAAATCTAGGTTGACATGATTTAGAAGGAAAGTCGAAAATTTCGCTGAATCATAGGACATACGAGCTCACCTATGAGTCATAGCCCTATCTACGAATTGTAGTGTGTGTCGTAGTAAGAAATAGAGACCAAAAATTCAGAAATTTACTAAGTGCAGCTCAACCCTATGAGGCCATCCTATGAGTCATAAGTTGCACTACGACTCATATAGGTGGACTAGCAGCAAGAATCAGAGAGACAAAATGTCGGACCAAAAAGTGAAGGCCTAGACTATGAGAGGAACATACGAGTCATAGCTCAAGCAACTATTCGTACCTATGGGTCATAACAATTCAATCCAAGATGCCAAGAACCAGATATAAGACCCCAACTATTACTCATAGGTCACCGTACGAGTTGTACCTGTAGGGCTTTCCAGCTGCCAACTATCTTTTTTGCATTATTTTTAGGGTTTATTTGTAAATACTATAAATAGAATTTAATTCGGTTTTTATAGAGAGATTCTAGATTTTAGAAGAGAGACCTTTCCTTTGAATATTTTGTCAAGATAATATTTTATAGTTTTAGATTAGGTCATCATTTTCTCTAGGAAAACTCATTTTCGTGATTGTAAATCTTGTTTTGTATTCATTGTTGATCAATCAAGCATTTGGGTTTGTAACTTGTGGTGCCTACATTCTTCAGTGCTTTTGATAAAGTTTTTATTTATGTCTTGTATTAGCATGTTTTCTTGTTTTGCCTTAGCCATGAGTAGCTAAGCACCCACAACTTGGGGTTGTGGGAATCATGGCTAGTTGATTTGAAATAACCTAGGTTTATTGCATTTTTATTGTTGGGGTTTGCATGTATTATCTATTTCTCTTTATTATGATTATCATTTAATAGTGGCCAACACCAAATCCTGGCAACTATCACTAGCCTGACCAAGGTAGTGACGAATAGGAAAAGGGAAGTAGGTGACAATGGTTAGTTAGCACGCCATGGTCGCTGACCAAGCGCCATGGTGAAATTCGACCTTCACCTTCAAAAGAGGGCTGGAAGAACCTAAGTTACCGTTCTGCATGAGAATTTCCAATTGTAGTAATGTTACCTAGGGTAATCAAGTCAATGAACCATTGTAAACACGATTCTCAAGTTGTTCCTAAAATTGAGTGTTTCTTCGCGTCTTTGGTTAGTGTTTATTCAATTTTGTTCTTGAATCACAACCCCTCCCCCTCCCCCTCCCCCCCAAATTTAGAGATTTTAGTTATTTATGCATGAAATGATTAGTAGTGGACTATTGTAGGAAAGCCCATATTTCCTGTGGATTCGACCTTAACCTTTGGTTAGGTTAATTACTGACAGTGACCACTTTTTTATTGGACCGTGAACATCATCAAAAAATTATGGCGCCGTTGTCAGGAATACGACAAGGTTTTGACTTGAATTTACTATTAGTTAGTTCTAGTGTTAATTTTTATAGTCTCGTGTATATTACTTTTGTTTTTGTTTGTGTTAGTTGATTCCAAGTACAAGTTGGCTGGCACTATCATTGAACAAAAGTTCTACATTGCAAACTACTTTTTGGAATCCTTGCAGAGGTGAGTCCTGTTTCATGGGTAAGAGTCCAAAGACCCACAAATTCACCTACAAAATTTTACCCAAACGTTGAGGGGGTTCTTGGGACAAGACACCCTGTTTGGGAGACTATGGCTCTTCAGATTTTCCCATGACTCCCCGGAGTGAAGCTGCAGAATGGTGGTTAATTCTCCCACCCAATGTTTGCTCTAACTGCGGGGAAGTATAAAGAGTCTTCCTCATGAACTTCTATAAGGACTCCAACAAGCAAAAGATACAGAATAACATCTGTAATTTCAAAAGTGTGCCAAGAGAACCTTTAACAGTGGCTTGGGAAAGATACAAGCAGTGCTTGGCAGCGAATCAAAACTATGGTCTGACTAATGATATATTGGTGTCTAGTTTCTATCGAGCACTACCCTCTGAGCAACAAGGGCAAGATGATGCATTGTTCGCAAGGGACTATTAGGAGTTCATAATGAGATCACCAAGCATATGAACAAACTATCTACAGTTGCCCAAGTCTACCAATCCTTTCAAGGACAGGTCGGACGATCTACTAGTGCGTGGAAGAGAGCCCAAAGTAAACCTAGAAGCGAGAATGTTGCAAATTGGCTGAGCTTACCACACCAGCATTGCATCACTGATAAGCTGACAAGGATTGAGCATATGCTTGAACATGTCCTGACCAAGGTCAATGAGCAAGATGATATTGTCCAGGAAATAAAGTTTGATGTCGTCAAATGTAACTACAAGGTGGAACAACAATCTATATCAATGCAACGTATTGGTGATAGGATGGAGCAGCTTGCTGAGCAACTAGATACAGTGCGGGAAATAAAGAAAGAGTAGAAGGAGCAGCAATGGGGCCCATGGAGTAGTCTGATTATCCATGATTCCATAGTCAAGCCACGATACTAAACAAGGCGCTTCTTGGGAGGCAACCCAAGTATCTTTGATATTCTTGACTAGTTTTAAGTTTATTTTTGTTGATTAAATTTTTAGGTAGCAGCTTGATGTTTATCTTTAGTGCTAAGACATTGGGGTAGTTGTATTATTCTAGATATTGGACTATTTTGAAGTTTGGTTGCTGGAATAGATCAAAACCCGAGGATTTGAAGAAAATAGCACTACAAGAAACCTCTATGAGCAGGCCTACGAGTCGTAGTCACCACTATGACTCGTAGTCATGCCTCGTAGAGGGAACTAGTGAGTATAAGAAGCTAGCACATACACTACGAGCCAATCTTACAATTCGTAGAGTACTCTATGCATTGTAAGAGGGGTTCATTGTGCCCAGATATGAATTCTTAATTCATGCAATGTTGGGCCTACTATGAGACCTACGAATCGTAGGACACTCTATTACTCATTGTCGAGATTTCGTAGCCTTGACCTACAACTTTTGAGAAGCCAACCTAGCTTTATTTAAAAGGGGGCCAAATAAAACTTTACCCTCAAATCTTATTTCCCAACCCTAAGATTGATGGATTCCCCTAATACTTTTCCTCCTTTCATTTTTTTGATCGACTTTTCTGGCAACCCACGTCATTTTTTGACTATTATTTTGGCAAGCACTACAAGTAAGGTCTTAGCTCCTCTCTTTTGTCACACTTTTCCAAATATCATCCGTCTTCTGTCAAGGTATGTTCGTGGCTAAATGGTGCACACATATTTTATTATTTTCCTTAGATTGTTTTATGATAGTATGCATATACCATTGGGTGAATGTTTGTCTTAATGTGAGAACTAGGATTGCCAATTCAAATCCCCCTGTTGTTCTTCAGAAATTGTTAAAACACTCTTGTTGGACTATGTAGTGATGGAAAGCTTGCCTTATTTGATTGTTGATCATGTTGTGAAGTGGTTATATTATATTTGGTTAGCATAGGGTCCCTGGCAGGTTGGATATTGGGGTGTAAGTTGGTGTGTGAAAATGATCAATTGAGATGCCCTTGTGTAGGTTTGTTTTAAACTCTGTTATAATTCCTTTGTTTTTGCGTTGATGTTGATTATTGTGAGTTTAGGGATTGATTGCTTTTGCCTATTTCTTGATTGTGATTGGAAATATTGTTTAATGGTGGCGGGCCTAAATAGATCTTTGTGAGATGATTTTAGCTTTGGGTGATCATGTTTAGGTTTTGGATACGTCATTACGCTTACTGTATATGTAATAACTTGCTTCGCTGTTGTTTTCTTGGGATTAAATGAAGTGTGGTTCTTGTGGTAATGATTGAGGGCACCACTAGTACCTGTTGTTTTTCTGTTATGAGTGTTCCCTATGACTCGTAGATAGTCCTACGGGACGTAGAGGCCCCTCGTAGAAAGTAGCAAGAACCTATGGGTCCTTGATATATGCCATACGAGACTCATCTACGAATCATAATATTCACTACGAGCTATAGTGGGGAACTCGTGGGCATTCTATAATTTTAATTTAACTATTATAAACTGGTACGAGCTAGACTATGACTCGTAGCTCCTCCTACGAGCCGTACATATGATTTGTACCTTGGTTTAGTGTTACAAGTTTTCAGAAAATTATGGTCTCGGAGGCCACAATACGACTTGTAGGTCAACCTACAAGTCATATTTGTGCCTCGTACCTGCAGACTTTCAACTGATTCAGTGCACTGTGTTTATGTTTTCTTATATTGTTTTTGTTACTCTTTGTTTAGCTTCTTTGTGGTTTCTATCTGTTTCAAACACTATGGTGCTGACATTATATTTGTGGGTGGACTATTCAAGTAATATGGCTCCAAAAATTGGAAAAGAGGCTACTAAAAAGGAGACAGTTGAGGAATGACCCCTCTAATGATGAAACACTAAGTGCTCTGTGGAAGTTCACAGAGTCCAAATAAATCCCGAGGCAAATGAGCCTCAGACTCAAGCCCGTACTACACAAATATCAATGGAAGTTACTAGTCCCTCTTAGTCTGAAGAGGAGGGCAATGAAGATGAGTCAGATGACGATGCCTCACTTTCTGAGTCCCAGTTCCCCTGAGGTATCTCAAGCTCAACATGAGGATAGTTCCCTCCCACAACTAGCCGACTCTTCTTACACAGTCACCTCCACAGACCCACAAAACAAGAGATGGTGTGTCCCAGAGATGAAAGAGATCTATGAACAAGGACTACAGCTGAAAAACCAAGGGAGTCCAGTGAGGAGATTCCACGAGGAAGAAAGATTAAAAGATTCAGGGCTAAGCAGTGTGCTAGGGTTAAAGGCTGAAATTGAGCGACATGGACTAGGTTGGCTATCAAAGGTACTGGGAAAGTATGCCCCTTAAGTGGTTAGAGAGTTTTATGCCACCTACCATGCTTCTATTCATAGGGATCTACCGTGGATCAAAAATCCTATTGAGTAGCCATGATTGACTGAAGTTCTTTTCAGAGTGGAGGTTGATATTTCAGAGGAAATCATTTAGAGAGTGCAATTTAGGCCAAACTACAGAGCACCACATTCCACGACGACGTATGATCAGAGGATTGCAGAGATGAGAAAGGCCATGAATTAGATGGATATCGGGCTAAGAACAGAACTCCTCAGGTGGATAGCAAGTCAAATTTATGAGAAAGGTGTCGAGCCAATATTTTTAACGAACCACACGGAGAAGATTCTGAAGGCCCATCCTCATTTAGGGCAAAATTTTGGTGGTCCATTGTTTGCTGGAGCATCAGACCCACTTTCACGGATATTATGATCACATTGGAAAGCATCATGTTGTTGGCTAGCATCTTGGTGGGTACGAAATTGACTAGGCTCGGGTTATGACAGAACAAATACATGAGTCAGTAATCCGCACTCAGCATGCCTTGCCATTTCCCATTTTGATTCATAAGTTGTGCAAGGAGGCTGGGGTATCAGTCTCTCTCCACTTAGATCATCATGTAGAGGCCTTGCGCATAATGGATCTAGTCTGATCAAGGCTGACAAAAACCTTGTTGCCCTATAGAGAGCTTTTCCTCTCCTATTTCAGAGCCATTCTTGGTAGAGTTCGACTCGGACTGCACTTCCAGCTACTACTGGCACTACCTCAGTTGCTTCAGAGCCTATGCCAGCTGTGGAGATCGAGTCCACATCATCCTCCAGTACAATGACACCAACAACAGCTTCATTACAGGTTGATTCTCTAACTTATGTTATTGCTTTTTAGGCATTATTACGCAGGGTGGCTATGGTGTAGTTTAGACTACATGCTCTATCTAAATGATTCAGACCTTGGATTGATCAGACTACATGGGACACCGAGGAAAGGATGAAGGCATTCACCCATGATCTGGTTGTCACGCCCAAAGTCCTATTAGGGCTGACTGGCACTCGTTGCCGATAAGGCCCGGGAGAACCAACCTATATCTATGCGCTTTCTATACATATTATAAGGGATTTCTACATTTGACACACCTTTAAGAAAAAACAGTTATAACAAGCCAAAAAAAATGCATATGGAGAGGCCGTTGGGACCATAGTGTTTAAAGTATGAGAGATAAAGGGATCTATGACTAGTAGAAAGTCTCGTCTTTTGGAAATTCAGAAATATGAAGTGTTTGTAATTCTACATGAGGGACAATTACGACTTTTAGATTGCTCTATGGGTCATAAAAGATACTCATGAACCAGAAATTTTAGTCCCTTGAGTTTCTTAGTCCATCACACGGACCCCAAAAGACATTTTTCAACAACTAATGTCAGCATCGAAGCCAGAACACACTCACCCGCATGATTTCAATCATGCAATCTTACCCCAACAATTTGAACATATAATAACCCCATTGAAAAATGATTAAGGATCAATTACCCTACACTTTCGACCATGTCAAGTTGACTCAATTATTAACATGATACTATGTCATTAATCACCAATTAACAATTGTAAACCATTCAATATCATTCAATCAAATGCAGTGGATGATCCAATAGGCACAAACAATTAACATTCATAAGGCCACAATACCCAATTCCGTATTCAAATAATTAATAAAACTATAGACAACTGTATTTCACATGACACAATTCAATTTCATTCAAAGATTACATGTCTAAACACCAAACCCATCGTAATTATCAAATCAAGCAATTAATAACAAGGTAAATTACATATTAAAATTAAACTAAGAACATACCAGAAATGGAGATTAGCTAGAAGAATAGAGAGAAGGTGATTAATCTTGAAACCTTAAGGTTGCTGAAAGTCTTACTGGAAAAATTATCACGGTGGTTGGAAATTTGATTTGAGAAACAATTGGAAGGATCAGATGGGTGATTTTTAGTCAATTAGGTCAAATGTGGGGTCAAACCAATTTGACCCCTTATTTTATACCTTTACTAGGTCAGCTGTAAATTAACTGGGCCTAGGTCTAGGAAACCTCGATTATGAGAAGTAGATGACTCTACATCTTGTAAGTCATGATTTTGTAGAACTCTCAACACTTAGCGAAATTTCAGAAACTTAGCTGAGGTCCACGAACTCCATTCGTGACTCATGGTTTGATCAATGAATTGTAAAGTTGGCTCATAGATTAGATTGCACATTTTTCCTGCTCACAGGAAATCTCTATGAGATAGGGTATGAGTCGTAGACTGATCGACGACTCGTAGACCCAGTCATAGAAACTTGACCTGGTGCTTTTCTTAGCCAAATTTGCTGAATTAGTCCTTTATCTGCATACTCTTGATGAAATACACTATTAATGTATAAACCCATTGTCCAAAATTATAATCAAAACAGAAGAAAAAACTACCCATGAATCTAAAAACTGAAAATAAACATATAACTATGCAATTGCATCACAAAACTTGGGCTATCTCCCAAGTAGTGCCTGATTTATTTTCGTAGCACGACTTAGCTAGCTTGAGTAATTAGACTTCCTCAAGCTCCAGTGTATCCTTATCACCAAACTTTGCCTCGTTCTTGGTGCTTGTTATCATGTCTCTCTGAATTTGATTAAATTGCATTGACAGAAGTCCAAACTAACTATTTAGTTGTTCAATTGCCACAGAGTGTTGGTCCACTCTAAGGTTTATCTTGGTAATGTCACACTTGATCTCCTTCAATGTCTGATCTTGAGCATCTGCCCTCTTTAACAACTGGGTAAGCATACCCTCAATCCTGGATTTCTCATCTCCCATATCATGGTTATGTGGGGGTACATAGAAACTAATCATCATATCATCCTTGCAATCCTCTTGTTTCATAAGCACCCCCAAGTTAACTCTTTTCTGATCAAGCATACTAAGGATATTTGCATTTTTATTGCTTGGTCAGAACTCATGTCAATGGTGCTTGGACGATCTACTAGGTGTCTATTCCTGGGTTTCCACACTTGATTAGATTTCACTACCGTGTTCATGTGCTCAAATATTTCTGCAAATGGTTGTTCTACAAAAAGACCTCCCAAGAGGGCAACAACACATGCTTGACTATTAGAATCTAGAGCTCAGTAGAAATTCTCCACCACGACATTTTCCAAAATCTCATAGTCAGGTGCATTCCTCAAGCATCTATTAAATCGCTCCCATGTATCAAAGATTGAATCACCCAGGAATTGATTGAAGTTATTGATCCGATCTTCCAATTTGAGCCTTTTTGGTTTGATGAAGTACCTCGCTATGAAAGCCCTCTGTAATTCTACCTTAGCTAATGATAGAACTTTTTAAGAGATCAGATAGCCATAACGCAACATTGCCTATAAGAGACAATGGGAAGACACAAAACATTGGCTATGTGGATCCTTTGATGGTAAGCCCCCAAATAGCCCACGGTTCTGCAACATCTGAAGTAACCCACTACCGTCTGGAAACTTTTTATCTGCCAGTAGTGGTGGTAACACAATAGCTCCTGTCACATCCATAGCCATGGGGTTCAACTTGTATTGGTTCCACTGGTAAGCATTAGCATTGAACTCCTAAGGCTGTGGAATGTCCTCCAAAGGAGGTGGGTTTTCATCCCTATCATCATCATTATTACCCCGATTCAAAGTTGCATTGGCCGCATTGCTAGCATTTTCTTGGTCCATTCTTCATATAATTCGTTGGATCTCTAGATCAAATGGAGTTAAGGAATTGCATTGACTCCTAGTGTTGGGCATACACCACTTGTATATCTAGCAAAGAAACAAAAACAAAAACAAAAGTAAAACAAAGGGAACTAAGAATTAGTTAATGAATCAACCTAAGTCTAGCCGTATTCTCCGACAATGGTGCCAAAATATTTGATGTCGCTCAAGTTACACCTCTTTTTTAGAGGATAAAGCGGTTGTTGTCAAGATATAAAACCTAACTAAGGTTAGGGTCGAACCCACAGGGAATACATAGACTCGAGATCAATTCACCAATAAGCAATTCAACTAGTTAACCAAATCAATTCTACGAAGGGGGAGGGGGGATTGCAATAATAAATAAGAATTTAAACTAAACTAAATATCATAAGAACAATCAATAATAGATAGCAACTAAGGTATTGTGTTCCCCATAATTCTCCAACTTAGTATCACCAGATAACCCAATTCTTGTCTAGTCTATAACATGCACGACGATAATTTAAGTTCACCAAGCCTTTGGTCAAAGGTAAACAGGAGAATTTCGTCGTGCAACTTGTTCCATCTCTATAGTGTACCATACTAACCATTACATATAAGTCCAAGTACAATGTCCCCTTGGCCAGTTCAGTTGATTAGACGAGAACACATAAATTAAATCCTAATAATCAATCTCATTCCTATTCACTACTACCTTAGTCCAGTTAGTAACACTAGGTGGGTTCTAATGTTGGCCACCATTATAAAACATACAAAATGAAGAGAATTGAGTAATACATGCATATACCCATTCCAAGAATTGCAAATTACCTAGGTTTACTTAGTTAGTTCTTCATGGTTCCTATAACCCTAGTTGTGGATTTAGCTACTCATACTATGGTTAGATGAAGAAATTATGAATTGAGAAAATATAATTAATTACTTAACCAATTGAATTGACTCAAGCAAATCCAACACTGATTAAGAATCACAAGATTGAAGATCAAATTAATTCACATGTGTATTCTCACAATCTTCCCTCTCAAGTATTGAGTTCTGCAGGTACAAACCCTAAATGTACTGAATAATGATGTCTTCCCTTGTACAATATCCTAAATGTACTACTTATTGTAATTATAATCAAGTCCTAAATAAAATATAAAAACTGATAGGCGCACTCCATGAAAGGTCTCTACGACTCGTAGTCTGGATCTCGTTATTAGCTCTTGAGATTTTGGACTTCTCTTCTAAGACACCACTTTATGGCTCGTAAACCAATCCACGACTCATACTACATGTTTGTATGCTTCAACTTCATCAAATTGTCCCTTACTGGAAATCTTCATGAACCCCATCAATACGACTCGTAGAACCGCTCTATGACTCGTATGCTTGTCTCATTAAGATGATCTTCGGATATCATCCTTCATTGAAATTTGTCACGAAACTTCCTCTACGACTTGTAGACTGCTCTACACTCCGTAGAGGATCTTGTAACTCATCAAGAACCAGAAATCTTCTGCTATTTTGCCCCAAAAGCATGGCCAAGCTTTCCTCCTGCAAATCTAAATACAAAAACACGTAAAATTCACAGATATAGCATTGAGAACATACAAAATCATATGTTTTAAGAATCAAAAGTGTTCTATTTTGGCAACACATCAGTACAGTCCCTCTCACGGACCATTTGGTGCTTCACGATCAGTGAGACCCTTCTGTATGGGTGTGGAAGTGAAATTTTTCTAAGTATTAGATCACCGTCTCGGAACTTCATCGTGAAGAACTTTTCCTAAGTGAAGTGTTATGGAGGAGTTCACATACTGTATGGCTTGGTACGATCCGTACCACCTTCCATGTGGGGTTGCCTCCATTGAATTTTTTCTAAGTTTGGGATTACCATTTCGGACCTTCGTCAAGTAAAAATTTTCTAAGTGTTGGAGCACGAGCAAGTGTATGGTACATATGGTGCCTTATGGACCATAACCCCCCCTCCCTCCCTAAGGCATTAACTTCAATTTTTGTACTCATTTCATTGATGGCATTTTCATAATTATGGTTTATCTTAATGGTCTCTTGGGACTTTTTATACTACCTAAAGACATTCAAATGACCTATAAGTTATTTCATTCATTCAAATTCACACTTACACTTAGAGATCTCTCAAGTCACTCTTAAGAATTCTCTCAAAGGATTCTTGTGAAAACTAAGATTGGGAATAAAGGGAAGGCTATTTATTCTTCAAATTTCTTCTTGAATCTTCTTCATTATCTAAGGTATGTGGGATTAATTCTTGGTCCCTTCCAACCAAGAAGACCCAAACTCTTTTCACTTGAATTTCATGAAATGTTTCTTATATTAAATATGGGTTATGAATATTATTGATTATTTAATTCAATTTTAGTATATGTTATACTTTATTGTTGATGTTAAGTTGATTTAAGCCCCCATATGCTACATTAAATGAGTATTAGGAAGATATGATTATGCATTGTCCCTTTAAAGTTTGATCTAAGCATGGTAGTCAATATTATGATTTGAATGTGGATTTTTCTTATAGATTTCCTTGAATTTCATATTATATTGTTGATTTTTGATTGAATCTATATTAGAAATTGCTATTCACACATCAGCCATGGCATATACATTAATGAGCATTGGATTTTATAAAAAAATATGAAGTAGGTTAAGCCCAATTATGTTTACATATATGATTTGATAAAGTTATGATTATGACACGAATATGATCGCATAAATGTCTATCTTATTGGCTCTTTAAGCATATTTTTTATTGGCTCTTTGAGCATATTGGGTGCTTGCACCATATTTTTAAGTGAATGACCTATTCCTATGAATGAAAAGTATGGATTGAATTGTGATTTTGGTTTTTAGCCCAAGTATGAATGGTTACAAAGATTGTTTGGCTTTTAAGCCTAAATGTGTATTGAAATGATTTGAAATGACTATTGCCTCTTCTGAAATCATGTATATGTATAAGTCTCCTCGTGGAATGTTTGAGTTAGCATCGATGGATTAGCAGTGTTGGGGCTATCCTTGAGGGTCCTCTTCCTTTTCTTGAACTATGTGCCAGCATAAATATATTGGTAGCCATTACTGATATAATGGGATCATAAGGAATTGTTACACATTTATATGAGATGAAACGAAATAAAATGGAAATTCATTCTAAATGACTGGGTCATAAGAAAAGGGGCAACCACACCGAAATGACCAGGTCATAAGGTGTGGTATATATTACCTCTGGCAAGTGATCTTCTCTCACTAGATAGGAGGTCAACATCAGGCAAATTCATGCAATAGATCACATGTGTTTGAGATGTTGGTTATGGTCCCCTCCCTATTATATATGAGCATTATTCCATTTCATGCATCACTGGTTTCATGGTATATTGTATACTAATATCTCTTGTTGTATATCTATCTCTATATTATGTGCCCTTGTCATCTAATATTGAAGGTAGGTTCTATAAGTCATATGCAGGAATGCCTACATACTTAGTACATTTAAATGTATTAACGTATACTTTTTCCTACATGATCTAACTATGTAGGGACTTAGTACTACCTTCATCCACCATACGACGGTTAGCTTGGATCTTGAGATTGCTTGTTGGTTAGTCCCATCTTCTAAAGAGAAGCCACCATTCCTCTACCTACGTTGATTTTGTTTATTTTATTTACTTTGAGAGTGAGCCTGAGAGTGTCTTAGCCCCCATCCCATCTTATGACTAGATTCATTATCGAACATCTTATAGACTCTTTTATGTTTATATGCTAAGTGTCGTATTCACAGATTAGATTTATGGATATGACTATCTATTAGATATCATTATGTGGATTGACTATGAGTGTTATGATATATTTATATGTGTTATTTGAATGATCTTATGTCCCAAATTTTCCCCAAATAGTGAGTCATACTTACCTGCCCTTTTATGTGTTACATGTTATGCGAATCGATGTTACTCCCTTTCCCTATGAAATGTCCATAGCGTGAGTCTTATTTTTCCATCCCTTAGAATGATGTGTTTACTTTTCATTTACGCTTCCGAACCGATGATGTGAATATGGATACTCTAAGGCTTGTTTTGGGACTCTCGGGTTCACATTCACCTTGTCGCTTCTAGATCCAAGATCTGGGTCATGACAACCCTATGATGTCATTATATCATCATAGAGTAGCTCTTCAAAATCAAAGCTTCATAATATTAAAGATATGGGCTTCATATCATTCATAACTTTCACATATTTATCATTTCTCGTAGCATGCATAATAGCCTTCAAAGTTTATAACATTCATGATATATGCTATAAGGCTTTCAGCATCATAGAAACTTATTGCACAACTTTAGTTAAACTCGGTGGGTATGCATATATTCTCAAAATCATGCAAAATTCAAGATTTAGGACATGAAGAGAGTAAACAAAGTATTTATGAAATAATTCAAAGTACCCCACCATAACAAAGTAAAGCTTAATTTGGGCTTTCTTAACCCTCATAAAAATCCATAAATTTCATATGGTATTTCAATGCAATATAATTTACAATCGTAGAATTCCATAAATTACTTCATAACATTATCATATAAAAGAGTTCATAAAACTTCCTTAAATTTCCATGATAGGAAAATAGATAAGGAAGATGAATGGTTGAGCTTTATGGGGGAAAACTTTCCATAACTCAAAACTCAATTACCTTTGCATGACTGGAGAAAAAAATCATGTAAGAGAATGAAGAGAACCCAAAACCCTAGCTTGGATGCTTTTCTTGGAAGTCTTGAAGTACTTGGGAGAATTTGAGAGGAGTTAGACTTAGGTTATTTTAAGAGTGAATTGGAATGAAGTTGTTTAGGGTTGTATAAGATTGGGAAGGGCTAAATTGGTAGCTAGAATGACGTAGCTTAGGCTTAGAATATTAGGAAAAGTCAAACTTACCCCTTTTAAATATCAGTCGGACAAGACCATGAGACCTGGATTATGGGCCACTTTCTATTCCACAGGTCATGAAAAGGGGTCTCGTTTGGTAACATTTTTGTCCCACAATAACTTTCTCAGAATATCAAACCATTTTGCACGAAGTCTACCCTTCATTCCACGAGCAGAAGCTATGGCCCTTGGAACAACATGTGGCTCATGCACTACTTCGTGCAAAACTATTGATACTCTGAAAATTCTGGAATTCCTTTTTTAGGAACTTTTACACATTCCAATATGTGGGACCTTACATTTACAAACTACGAATGTATGATTTTGATAAAGTTTGAATTATGATGATGTCTATATATATGCATGATTACGTATTCCATGGGATATTACTTAGCATTGAGAGGACATTGGTTGATTCCATAATAACTACGTGCCATCTTAAGGTTATGATCACGTGCCTGCAAGGTTAGCTAATAGATCCATGTAGCTTTATGATGTCATACTCATCATGCTAGGGTTGAGCCTAATCAACACATACTTGAAACCACTTGGAATTAAATCATGGTAATAAACTTCATGTAAATCATCATAATTAGTGTATAATTAAGTAAATCAATCATATAATAGTCATAACTCAAGTTTTTGGAATCAAATCATGAAAACCCCCTTAAAATCCACACTTTAACTTAAGAAAAAGCAAGTAAAATTTGGATTCCATGGATGAATCTAATTCATGAATGAAGCCCTATGTACCACCAGTGAGAAATTATAGAAATTTATATGGAAAGACCTTGAAAACCCCTGGATCAAGCTTGAAGCCCTACGCTTCTATGATGTCCTTGTAAAGTGAAATTTTTTGAAATTTTATGTGTGGTTAGAGAGAATATGAGTTTGAAGGAGATTATGAATAGGATTTAATGAATATGAGGCTGTTAAGTCTTAATAGGATCAAAACAACATTGTTTACGAGTCAATTTATGGGTCAAATGAATAAAAAATCAATAAAAAAATCCTTTTTTTAAAATTTGTCTGATCGGCCTTCAAGGCATGTTTATGATATATAGAGTGAAGTATGGCTCGTTGTTTGAGGGTTTTGTCTTTATGAAATTGGTTCTTCAAAACACTCTTTGAATCTTACTTTATGTGACCTAGTCTATGACTTGTACTTCATCTTATTGGTCGTAATTGGTCTTCATACTTTGTATGGTCCAAGAATTTTGCAACTAGAATATATGCCTTAGAACCAAGGGCTCATAATATGGTTCATAGTTCCTTTCACGGACCATTGGTCCTGTTCATACATATGTGCCACACAGAAAATTTTCCACCCTTCAGTGTCAAATCTATGTCTCCTGTCTACTGTCTACGATCCATGGAATAAACCACGAGTCATAGATCGGCTCATACAATCAGTCTAGTTTCAACCTTCCTCTATAACTTTTCTATTTTCAGGGAATTTCAGCATGTTTATTATTACAATGTCTTATCATTGGGATTATTCGTCTTCGAATGAGACAAAGACAAGCTTAAGTAGATTAAAAACATAACCAACGAAACAACATGATTTCTAAAATGAAACTTAAGCATCATTTTCATGAAATCATTAAACTTATACATTAAATATCATTTAAAAATATTTCAAAATCAGTCATGCATGCAATATGACAAGGAAAGATTAATTCGTGAGAGTTTGGAGGAATAGTTCAAATTTGAGTACCTTAGGCTTCAATGGAAACGAAGAGGTAAGGATATCATTTCATCATGTCCACTTCTTCTCCCCAAGGCTCATCTTATTGGTTCCACTATTAAACTTTGTTGGATGCAACTTCTTTATTTCTCAATATCTTCATTTGTCGGTCCAAAATATCAATCGATACTATTTGTAAGTCAAATTCTCCCCAATTGCCACATCCATTTGTGGAACAACAAAATTTGGATTACCTAAAACCTCAACATAGACACATGAAATACTGGATGAACCATAGCTAACTCTATTGTCAATTCTAGCTGTTAGACCACCTTTTCAATTTGCTTCAAGATCTTGTAAGGTCCCATATATCTAGGACTCAATTTGACCTTTTAGCCAAAATGCATTACACCATCCATGGGTGAAATCATCAAATAGACCCAATCACCTTATTCAAACTCAAGGTCTATCCTTGTAATGTTCGAATATTACTTTTGCCGACTTTTGGTAGCCTTCAACTTTTCATTTATGATCCTCACCATCTCTATGGAATCAAGCACCAAATCTAGTCTAATCAAGGATATCTCCCCAACATTGAACCATTATGTCGACAACCTACACCATTTACCATAAAATGCTTCAAATGATGCCATTGGCACTCGAGTGAAAACTAATATTGTAATCGAATTCTATAAGAGAGTAGATGATCATACCATCTACCTTTGAAATCAAGCACACACACCCTCAACATATCTTCCAATGTTTGGATTGTTCTTTCAGCTTTTCCATTGAGTTGGGGTGAAATATGGTACTTAACTTATCTTTTACCAAGGCCCCTTTGAAACAACTTCCAAAAATGAAAAGTGAATCGAGTACCATAGTCTGATATGATAGACAATGGATGTCCGTATAATCTCACCAGCTATTGGATATAAACATTAGCATAATCTTTTGCTCCATAGAAGTCTTCACTATCATGAAGTGGGGTATTTCATAATTTTGTCAACGAGGACACAGTATTTGGTTTTCACCTTCACTTGTTGACAATTTGGACACCTTATCACTTCTTTGATATGTATTTCTTCATACCATTCCACCAATACACCTCTATCGAATCTCTATAAACTTTTGTGGATCCGGGATGAATAGAGTACTTAGAGTAATGAGCCTTATCAAGTATCTTTTCCCTTAGGCCATCTACATTATGGACATACAACAACCTTTGGTAACAAAGTACTTCATCTCCCCCTTGTGAGAACACTTTAACATTTTCATCAACCACCAACTTCTTTAATTCAATCAAAGTGGGATCCACGTCTTGCTTTTCTTTGACCTCCGCTGCTAAAGTTATTTTTTCCCCATTTTGTACAAGTACACCACAGTTACTAGAATTATTCAACCTCACACCTAAATGAGCCAAATGGTGCACCTCATTTACTAGCTCTTTCTTTCAATCTTCAACATGTGCAAGACTACCCATAAATTCCATACTAAGCATATCAGCCAAAATATTAACCTTGATGGGGTGATGCATCACATAAATGTCATAGTCCTTTAAAATTTCCAAACACCTTCTTTGTTCTAGGTTCTAATCCCTTTGGCTAAACATATAATGCAAACTTTTGTGGTTGGTGAATATATCAACATGCACCCTATAAAGATAATGTTACCAATCTTTAATGCAAGATGGATGTTAACTCAAGATCATAAGTAGAGTAGTTATTTTCATGCACCTTCAATTACCTTGAGGAATAGGCAATGACCTTCCCATGTTGCATGAAAACACAACCCAAATCTACATGTGAGGTATCAGTAAACAATAAAATGATTTGAACCTTTGGGCAATGTCAAAATAGGGGTTGAAGGAAGGAAATCTTTTTCATTCAAAAGCTTTTCTGACATTAGTCTGACGATTGAAATTTTGTCTTCTTTTGGGTCAACTTGGTCGAAGGAGAGGTAATGGAAGAAAACCCTTCAAAAAATCTTCAATAATATCTAGCCAAATCCAAAAATATCCAAGTATCAGAAGGAGATAATAGTCTAGGCCAACCTTTTAACTCTTCCTTCTTTAAATCCACTCTAATACCCTCTCTTGATACAATACAGCCAAGAAAAGAAACTTTCCTTAACCAAAACTCACACTTGCTAAAATTGGCAAAAACTTGTCTATCCCTCAATATTTGTAACATAGTCCGTAAAATTGTCCTATGCTTCTTTGCATCTCGTGATTAGACTAATATATCCTATATGAACAAAACCATTAACAAATCCAAATACGGTTTGAAAATCCTATTCATCAATACCATGATAGCATTGGGGGCATTGTTAGTCTAAATAATATAACCAAGAAATCAAAGTGACAATACCAAGTTCCAAATTACATCTTTGCAAAACCATCATCCTTTACCCTTAATTGGTGATTCCTAGTCCATGGATCAATTTTAATGAGAAATCTTGAATATTGTAGTTGATCAAATATGTCATCAATATTTGGGAGTGGATACATTTCTTTTTCAATTACCAATAATCCATACATATCCAAAGTGTACCATCCTTCTTCGTTACAAACAAAACATGAGCACCTCATGGATACACACTAGGCCTTATAAACCCTTATGTATAATCACTCTCAATTGATCCTTCAATTCTTTCAACTCTACTGGTGTAATTTGATACGGAGGTATAGATATTTGTTGAGTTTTGGGTATAAGATAAATGCCAATGTTAATTTTCATTTTGGGAGAGACCTCGTCATTGGGGAAGACGTTAGGGAATTGACTAACATCTGAATATAATAAAGAGTATGAACCACAGACTCATGATACTAGCATGGACTGAAACGATGGCAAAAAGTGCCCAAAATGTGCCTTTAAAGTGTCCGAAATCATAATTTTATATATCTCAAAATTCATCAGTGATATCAAAAATCCGACTTCGTATTCCTGATTAGGGGGTCATATTGAGTGGAAGATGGGTCTAACCCTGATTTAAGAGCAAACAATTAGCAATTGCATTTTATCTATAATCGATCCACGATAGTGCCGTGACGTGCAGCTGTCGCAGACATGTATTAATTTTGCCTCCGCAATTGGTCCGCATCGCAGAACAGACATGTACCTGTTTATTTTGTTGCCAGTGATTTTATCTCAGTCCAAGGCTTTTGGGTCTTGGACCTAAATGTTCCCAAACGTGAAAATACCTATACATAGTCATATTTCACTGTCATATAATTCAAGACGTTCCCAAATACTCTCTCAAACACTAAGCCAATATTTCATCTCCTAATTTCAAGTCTCAAAACTTATCCAGATCTTAAGGTTCTCATTCAAGCTTCAACTCTTCATCTCCAATTTTATTCAAGAATTCTCCAAAAGCTAAGGTATGTGGGTTTCTTTCATGGGTTTCTTTTACTCATGATGCTCAAGCTTCCTTTTACCTAAAAAGGCATGATTTTAAAGTGGATTTACTCATAGGTATTATCTATTATGAATTTCACTGTACACTATATTGGGGTTTCATGAAATTATGGTTGTTTAAACATGTTTTGAGCTATGAATATAAGATCTATTGTGAGATTTGATAAAGGTTCTGATGTATATTGCTTGAAGTTATTACCAAGTATCTATTGATGGTATTACATTAAATTCTATAGCATGATTCACTCTTGAAATGCATGGTTTACTCTAGCACTACACACCCGCCAAATGTTCGATAAAATGCTCGGGTGATGATTTCTTGAAGAATTAAAAGTCTAATACATGTCTTATGAGTTGAATGACTATATGATAATGAAAGGAATGTATGTCTATGATACTATTTCTATGATGTGGGGAAAATGACCAAGCCTCACTAGGGAGGTTGTAGGCCCAAGTAACCTTGTAGAGGGGTTTGTAGCTCGATCACGTTGCTCGGGAGCTGGTAGACCCTTGCAACCATGTCAAGGGGTTTGTACCTTGATAACTATGTTAGGGGGTTTTGTACTCCATCAACCATGTTGGGGGGGGGGTGTTTGTACCTCATAAACCACATGAAGGGGTTTATACCTCATATGCCTCTCCAAGGAGGTGGTAGGCCTTGGATTTGCACTAAAGTGGTCTCTCCTTACACATGAATTATTTTCTCCATATGGATTATGTTATATATAAGCGTGGGTTACTTCAATATCATTCATACATGCCATATTACTATATGCTTATTCATTGCATATGTAATGCACTTTAACTATGGTACTTATCAGTTGTTTCATTGCATCCTACATACTTAGTATATTCAAACAAACGAACACATATTATATGCCTGCATGATGTTACCATATATGAACTGGAGCCCCACTTGAGCACCTCCACCCACGTGGCTAGTATGATTTCACTCAAGCTTGTTGGTGAATCCTCCATTCTGGGGACATTGCTTATGATATCATGCTATTTTCTAAAACTATCTTCCTTTTATGTAAATGTTGACTATAGGGGTAAGCCCGATTGCTTGTCTTGGCCCCTGCTCTTATCTATGTTGTAAAGGTGTTGTTGGATATGTCATATGTAATGTTATAAGTTTTGACTCTCTCTTGGCTTTTTTGTTATGATATGAATGATGTTCCTTAGCCCCAATTATCCCTATTTCCACTTTGTGTTGCTATTTTATTGCTTTCGCCACCAAGGATGTGTAATGATGTGCTAAGAGGCTTGCTTAGGGTCCATTCGGGTTCCCCTTGCACCGTATCACGTCTAGGCCCTTGTCTTGGGTTGTGCCAAACTTGGTATTAGAGCACTAGGTTGTTAGATCCTTGGACTCCAACACACCATATCGATTAGAGTCTTGTTCATGGTTGTGTTGTGCACCACAACTATGAGCTAGAGGCTATGAGGCATTTAGGAAATGTTTCCCTTCTTCTTACTCTATGTCGTGCTATAGAAGTTGAGGTAAGGTTTCCCCCTAATAGAGCATGCCTAAAACCAGAGGGAGAAGAGCCCGCGCACTCGAGGGGCAATTGGCTAATAGAGAACTTTAGGATTCTCTCACTTTGCTTGCGCAGGTTGTGGCTAAGCAAGCCAACCAAGGGGCCTAGTACCCTCATGCTCCTACACTGGCATCTCAGATGAGAGACTTCATAAGGATGAATCCCCCAGAATTCCATAGGTTAAAGGTGAGTGAGGACCCTAAAGAGTTCATTGATGAGGTCTATAAGATTTTGGCTATTATGGATGTGAGGTCAGAAGATAAGGCGGAGTTGGCAGCCTACCAACTCAAAGGGGTTGCACAAATATGGTACAATCAATGGGAGGAGGAGAAGGGAGTCAATAGTGTAGTTTTATGAGAAGAGTTCAAGGTGGCCTTTCTTAATCGGTTCTTCCCTCTTGAGCTTAGGGAAGCTAAGTTAGTGAAGTTGATAAACTTGAAACAAGGGTCTATGAGTGTGAGGGAGTATGCCCTCAAGTTCAACAAACTTCCAAAGTATGATCCACACTTGGTAGCCGACTCAAGATCTAGGATGAATAATTTTGTGATGGGTGTTTCCAACTTGGTGAGTGAGGAGCGTTAGTCTGCCAAGTGATTAGTGACATGGACTTGTCACGTTTGATGACCTATGCCGACCAAATAGAGGAGGAGAAATTGAGGAAAAGAAGAGGTCATGAGGCCAAGAGGGCCCGTTTTGAGGAAAAGTTCCAAAGTCGCAAGGGTGACCAATTCCATCAAGGCCATGGGTCTTCTTATAATAGGGTTGCCAATGACTTTCCAAGGGCCCAAGGTGTTGTTCCTAATGGTGGGTGCCCAAAATGTGGTAGGGGTCATAGTGGCCCATGCTTGAGGGATACAAATGCTTGTTATGGTTGTAGGGATGTTGGGCATAAGGTGATGGATTGCCTTCAAAATTGAAACAAGGGAAAGGAGGTTCATCCACTAGGTGCCAATGTTGTTCCTTTAGGAAAAGATGGTCAACAAGGTGGTGCCCCAATGCACAATCAGTTCTATGCACTCCAAGGGAGGAAAGGGGTTGAGGAAGTTCCTGATGTCGTCATCGATATGTTAAAATTCTTTGATTTTGATGTGTATACATTGATTGATTTGGATGCCACTATTTCTTTTGTTACTCCCTTTGTTGCCAAAAAGTTCCATGTTGACCCCGAGTGGTTATGTGAGTCATATGAGGTATCTACTCTTATTGGTGCTTCTATTGTTGTTTGGAAGATCTATAGAAATTTTCTCGTTAGCATTTTGGATAAAATATTGCCTTTGATCTTATTGAGTTGGACATAGTTGATTTTGATGTCATTCTTGGGATGGATTGGTTGCATGCTTACTATGCCTCTAATGATTGTAGAACTTGTAGGGTCAAGTTCTAATTTGCAAATGAACTCGTTCTTGAGTGGGAAAGTCATGATGTGGTGGTCAAGGGTAAGTTCATCTCTTGCATTAAAGCCCGTAAGTTAATCTCTAAAGGGTGTCTTTACCATCTTGTGAGGGTTAGGGAAGTAGAGTGCAAGGTCCTTCCTATAGAGTCGATTGATTGTAAATGAGTTCATTGATGTGTTTCAAAATGACGTTCCTAGTGTTTCTCCCGAAAGGGTAAAAGATTTTGGTATAGATCTTGCCAATACTGAATCCATTTCTACTCCCCCTTACTATATGGCCCTGGCGGAGTTGAAGGAACAGTAGAGGGACATGATGGAAATGAGATTTACTAGGCCTAGCCAATTATCTTGTGGTGCACCGATGTTGTTTGTGAAAAAGAAGGATGGGTCCCTTGGAATGTGTATTAACTACTGACAACTTAATAGGGTCTTTATCAAGAAAAGGTATTCCCTACCAAGAATTGACAATTTGTTTGATCAATTGCAAGGTGCTAGCTATTTCTCTAATATTGATTTTCGGTCCAGGTATCATTAACTGAAGGTGAGGGAGTGTGATATTCCCAAGATGACCTTCTGGACTAGGTATGGGCATTATGAGTTTGTTGTACTGTCTTTTGGGTTGACCAATGCATCGACTATCTTCATGAATCTAATGAATTGGGTCTTCAAACTATATGCTGATTCGTTTGTTGTAGACTTCGTTGATGATATCTTGATCTATTCTCATAGTGCTCATTTGAGGGTAGTGTTGCAAAAAATGAGGGAGGAGAAGTTGTATGCTAAATATGAGAAGTGTGAATTTGGTAGAAAGAAGTTGCCATCCTAGGTCATATGGTGTCGAGGGATGGTATTCAGGTGGATCCTAAAAAGATGGATGTGATTAGAAATTGGCCTAGACCATTGACCCCTTCGGATATTAGGAGCTTCTTGGGAATAGCGGGTTACTATTGGAGATTTGTGAATGGGTTCTCTTTTATTGCTTCTTGCAAGACTAAAGTGACTCAAAAGAAGGCTAAGTTTTTGTGGACCGGTGAGTGTTAGAGGAGCTTCCAAACATTGAAAGATAAGTTGTGTCCACTCCTATTTTATCGCTACCGAAAGGGCTTGAAGGATTTGTTGTGTATTGTGATGCTTCTAGAGTTGGTTTGGGTTATGTTCTAATGTAAAATGGTAAGGTGATAGCCTATGCTTCTGGGCAACTCCAAGTGCATGAAAAGAACTATCCTATTCATGATCTTGAACTAGCCGCCATGGTATTTTCAATAAAGATTTGGCGTCATTAATTGTATGGGGTGCATGTTGATGTGTTCACCGATCGTAAGAGCCACTAATGTATCTTCACTCAAAAAGATCATAACTTGAGAAAAAAGAGATGGTTAGAACTTCTTAAAGACTATGATATGAGTGTGCATTATCATCCGGGTAAGGTTAATGTGATGGCTGATGCCTTGAGTAGGGTGCTATGAGTTGCCTAGCTCATGTTGATGGTGGTGATAAGTAGGTGGCTAGGGAGGTCCATCGGTTAGCTAGATTGGGAGTTAGGTTTTAAGAGATGGATAATGGTGGTGTTCTTGTTGTTGATGGTTTTAAGTCTTCATTGGTTGAGGAGGTGAAAGCTAAGTAAGATCTTGATCCCTCCTTGTTGGAATTGAAGGCCTTGGTTAGTGATGGGAAAGCGAACGTTTTCTCCCAAGGGGGAGATGGTATACTTAGATACCAAGATAGGTTGTGAGTGCCTTCTATTAATGGCATGAGAGAAAGGATTCTTGATGAGGCTCCCGGTTATTCCTATTATATTCATCCTGGTTCTACTAAAATGTATAGAGATTTGAGAGAGGTGTACTGATGAGGAGGCATAAAGGAAGACATCGCCAAATTTGTGTCCGATTGCCATAGTTGGAGACAAGTCAAAGCTGAACATCAAAGGCCGGGTGGCCTAACCCAAGACATAGTGGTTCCTACTTGGAAGTGGGAAGAAAATAATATGGTCTTTGTAGTTGGGTTGCCCAAGACTAGGAAGGATATTGATTCCATCTAGATTGTGGTTGATAGGATGATGAAATCGGCTCACTTTCTACAAGTTAAGACAATATATGGGGTTGAAGAGTATGCTAGGTTGTACATTCATGACTTGGTGAGATTGCATGGGGTCCCTTTATCCATCATATCGGATCGTGGTGCTCAATTTACTCCATATTTTTGGAGATCTTTCTAAAGTGGCCTTGGTACAAAGGTTAAACTTAGTACGACCTTCCACCCTCAAATGGATGGCCAAGCGAAAGGACTATCCAAACACTTGAGGATATGCTTAGAGCTTGTGTGTTGGAGCTTAAGGGTAGTAAGGATGTTCATCTTCCATTGATTGAGTTTTCTTTCAGCAATAGCTATCATTCTAGAATCGGTATGGATGCTTTTGAGGCTTTTTATGGTAGACGTTGTAAATCACCGATTGGGTGGTTTGAAGTTCAAGAGGTGGCTATGTTAGGACTAGATCTGGTTATCGAGGCTCTTCAGAAGGTTATGATTATTAGGGAGAGGTTGAATACGACCCAAAGTCGCCAAAAGTCCTATGCCGCTACGAGGAGAAGGGATCTAGAATTCAAAGTGGGTGATTGGGTTTATTTGAAGGTGTCACCCATCAAGGGTGTTGTTTGTTTACGTAAGAAGGGCAAGTTGATCCCTAGATATGTAGGTCCTTATACGGTGATGAGGAGGATTGGCAAAGTAGCTTATGAGTTGGAATTGCCTAGTGAGATAGATTTGATTCATCCAGTCATTCATGTATCCATGTTGAGGAAATGTATAGGAGACCATAATGCTATTGTGCCCCTTGATATTGTGGGTGCTGTAGAAGACAATTTGACCTATGAAGAGGTTTCAGTTAAGATTTTGGATACACAAGTGAAGAGGTTGAGCAAAAAGGATGTGGCTTTCGTTAAGGTCCTTTGGAGGAATCAACAAGCTGAAAGTGCTACTTGGGAGGCCGAAGCGGACATGCAAATGCGACTTCCTTCTCTTTTTCATGCCACTCAAGCCTAAGTTATCGATTTGAGTCCCCTATGTAATTTCAAGTCTCAGTTCTACCCATGATATATTCATACATTCATGTTTAAATTGACAAGTTCATGATGATTTTACTCTTATGTTGAGACATATGCATGCATTCATGTTTAAATTGACAAGTTCTTAATGATTTTACTCTTATGTTGAGATTTTCAAAATGATGTTTAAGTGCATTGTTGCATACTTAAATGGGCTGAAATGGTCATCTTTATGTCTCTCATATACATTTCATTGACATTCGAGGACGAATGCACCCAAAGGGGAGATATTGAAACAACCCCAAAAAGTGCCCAAAAATGTTCCTCAAAATTCTCCAAAATCGTAATCTCCATCTATCTCAAAATTCATGCGTGATATTGAAAATCCAACTTCGTATTCAAAATCCATGCGTGATATTAAAAATCCAACTTCGTATTCTTGATCAGGGGGTCAAATTGAGTGGGAGATGGTTCTAACACCGATTTAAGAGAATGATTAGCAATTTTATTTTTCATAATTCATTTTATCCAGAATCGATTTGCAATAGTGCCGCGACGCACAACTATTACGGACATGTATTAATTTTTCCTCCATGATAGGTCTGCATTGCATACCATACATGGACTTGTGTATTATTTTACTAATGATTTTATCTTGGTCCAAGGATTTTGGGTCTTGGGCCTAAGTGATCCCAAATGCGAAAATACCTATTTTTAGCCATATTTCACCCTTATATCATTCAAGATGTTCCCAAATACTCTCTCAAACACTTCGCCAATATTTCATCTCCTAATTTCAAGTCTCAAAACTTATTTGGATCTTAAAGTTCTCATATAAGCTTTAAGTCTCCATCTCCAATCATCTTCAAGGATTCTCCAAAAGCTAAGGTATGTGGGTTTCTTTCACCCATGCTGCCCAAGCTTGCGTTTACCTAAAATTACATGATTTAAAGTTGATTTACTCATGTGTTTTATCTATTATGAATTTCACTGCACAGTATGTTGGGGTTTCATGCAATTATGGTTGTTTTAGTATGTTATGAGCTATGAATCCAAGGTCTATTGTGAGATTTTATGAAGGGTGTTGATGTATATTGCTTAAGGGTGTTACCAAGTATCTATTGATGGTTTTACATTAAATTTTCTACCATGATTCCACTCTTAAAATGCATGATTTTACACTAGTACTACATACCCGCCAAGTGTTTGATAAAATGTTCGGGTGATGATTTCTTGAGGAATTGAAGGTCTAATGCATGTCTTATGAGTTGAATGACTATATGATGATGAAAGGAATGTATGTATACGATATTATTTCTATGGTGTGGGGAAAATGAGCAATCCTCATTGGGGAGGGGTTAGGCCTGGGTAACCTTATTGAGGAGTTTGTACCTCAATCGCCTCGCTCAGGAGGTGGTAGGCTGTGCAACTATGTCGAGGCGTTTTTAACTTGATAACAACATTGGGTGGGTTTGTACTCCACAAACTATAGTGGGGGGATTGTGCCTCATCAACCACATGAAGGGGTTTGTACCTCATGTGCCTCTCCAAGGAGGTGGTAGGCCTTGGATTTGAGCTAAAGTCATCTCTCCTTACACATGTATTATGTTCACCCTATGGATTATGTTCTATATAAGCATGGGTTACTTCAACATAATTCATACAAGCCATACTGCTATATGCTTATTCATTGCCCATATTATGCATTTTGATTATGGTACTTATCACTTGTTGTATTGCATTCTACATACTTAGTATATACAAAAGTACTAACACATTTTCTGCCTACATGATGTCACCATGTAGGAACCAGAGCCCTGCTTGAGCACCTCCGCCCCCGTGGCTAGTATGATTTCACTCAAGCTTGTTAATGAGTCCTTCATTCCATGGACGTTGCTTATGATATCATGCTATGTTCTAAAACTACCTGTCTTTTATGTAAATGTTGACATGAGGGTGAGCCCGATTGCTTGTCTTGGCCCCCGCTCTTATCTATGTAATAGAGGTGTTATTGAACATGTCATGTGTAATGTTATAAGCTTTGACTCTCTCTTGGTTTTTGTTGTTATGATATGAATGTTGTCCCTTAGCCCTAGTTATCCTATTTCTACTCTTTGTTGCTATTTTATTTCTTCTTCTACCAAGGATGTGTAATGATGTGCTAAGAGAATTGGTTGGGGTCCCTTCGGTTTCCCCTTGCGCCATGTCACGTCTAGGCCCTTGGCTTGGGTCGTGACATGGATAATGTGATATAAACATCCTAGGAAATCTTTTTCATAGCCTTTACATAAGATACAAACTTATCCTTCAACATTGAGTTTGTTCCCTCCCACTGTAAAATGGATTCTTTAGGGACTTGGAATTTGACCCTATGGATTCTACATTCAATAAGAGCATAAAATGCATACAATCAATCCGTACGAAGAATTACATAAAAATCCATTATGTCAAGCTCAAAATGTAACATGGAATGACTCTATGCAAGACTAACACGAGACAATTTTTGTAAACTTTCTTAGCCAAAACTGACCCGCCAACTTGAGTATAAACCGAATAAGAATCTAAAAAGACTTCGAAAGACACATAAAACATTATGGCAAGATAAGGAGTTGTTGCGCCCAAAGTTCCACTAAGGTGGACTGGCATCCGTTGCCGATAAGTCTCGGGAGAACCAACCTATATCTATGATATTTCTATACATATTATAAAGGATTTCTACATTTGACATGCCTTTAAGAAAATGAACAGTGATAACAAGCCAAAAGGAAATGCATATGGCTAGGCCATTGTGGCCATGGTGTTTAAAGTACGAGACATGACTACACTTTAATTCACATAGTCTACAAAGCCTCTAGATAAGGAAAAGTATCTGATAAGGGTTGGGACAGGCCCCGCCTCGACTAACTATACAGTACAAAAATATAAGCTTTAGACACACAAAGCTCCGAAGCAACCTGGAGCTTGGTAATAGCAGCTGGATATCTTGTACTCCTACAAGAGATAGCTACTAGTACCTGTACCTGAAGCATGAAATGCAGGTTGCCCATAAGGGACATTAGTACTAGATAATGTACTGAATATTTAAGGCAGAAAATACTGTATATGAAGTAACAACTCAAATGAAACTATGCACTGGTGTTGGATAACAGAGCACCTTTAGTTATACTGTGGGATCATATTCGTTATGTTCTTTTTAATAAATTACAATTACTATATAATCTATCCACAACATGTAATACAAATGACCAGCTAGGCTTTTCCTTTGGTAGGCTTTTCCTTTAACCCCTCGAGCTACCCCCTATGATAGGATCGACCCTGTCTAGGTGATTCTTCCACCCCTCGGGTTACCACCCATCAACAAGCAATATAATTTACTTTATCTTTCAATTAACTTTGAGATGATTCTTTTGGTGGTCGTAGTATTAGAGCTGTAGGATTATAGAAACAACATATGACATGTAAATAATCACAAAAGACAACACCGTAATGAAAGGAGTAAGTTACACAAATAATGAAATGCATTGGAGGTAGAACCAGACATGAACTTTATTTGGTAGAACGAATTCGTGTATCTTGGTATCCAAGTATGTACGCAGATTTAAAGGTGACTATGTATAGGAGAATATGAACATGTGAAAGAGTTAAGACACAGTTAATAGTTGTCTCAGAGTTGGTAAGTGCCTTTATGTGCCAAGGAGGGAACTATGTTTCATGCCAAATAATACGAAAACAAGTAGCCTTACATACCTTGCTATACGACTAGCTATTACCTCAAGATAACCTTCCCTTCCTACAAATATTTATATACAACATAGTAGGTGGTAAAACTTGCATTAGTAGCCAATAGATATATTTTGGCAGCCCAATCTCATTATAAAAAAAAAACATACGGGCAACAAGCTGGTATTTATAAACCCGAGCATATTGTTTCAACCTTTCCGCCCCTAATCGTATTTTCTAATACATATTCTCATATATATATATATATATATCATGTGCACCCTATTGTAGTTCCATAACAGTATTACAATAGCCCACAAAGCACAACACATAAATTCTAAGCAACATACAAATAGGAGGAATAACGTTACATCCCTCTGCCCCATTTTGACATCGACAATCCCAAATCTATTCCAACTTTAACAAAACTGTCCTCAACACATCTATACATAAAAACAGCCTTAAAACAGTCATATAATAGTACCAAATCAGCCATGAAGTACATGAGGCAATAGCCTTCCGTCCATCAGCCCACAATTTCGTACTGAGAACACAATTGCGATAACCTATAAGGACTCACTTTTGTGAATAGTAAAAGTGGTGCAGCAGCTAAGTTACATCAATAATAAAGTAAAACTTGTTAAAAACATAAGTCTTACTTCATAACAACCAACCAAGAAGAGAAAATACTCTTGAATAACAAGAAAAGTTCACATTAGGACACATGATGTCCAAAATTTCAGCACAAACATAACTAGCATATACTTCTTGTTTGTCATGGTATAAGTATAACAAATACATGGATATTTCCACTTACCTTAGCCTTCAAGGTTAAGGTTTCCTTCAAGAACCTAAAGGGTTGTGTAGGCTGCCTTGTAAAGTGAAATAAAGAGAGAAAAAGAGTCTTTAAGAAAGCTGAAAATTTGTTTTCCACAGTTAAATGAATTAAGGAACTGTTTTGAGCCCTTTTTAAAGAGCCTCTTGGCTGACTTTCTTTTGTCCTTTTGACCAGATAATACCACATATTAATAATATGGTGAGGCAGCAACTTGTCCCTCACACTTGGGCGTAAATAGGTCTCAAAATTGATGGGTCTTGGCTGCCCATTTTCTGAATTCCTCTTAACTTAGTTTGGGCCCAATTAGCCAAGTGGGTTGTGGTGTACTTGGGGCCTTTTATTATTCATCTTTGGATGAAAATAAAGTCTATTTATGATGCTAAAATATGGGCTAAAGTGACACCCTTAACACGAACTTTATTCATAATTGGACTTGGACAAATTTGACGTCGAGACTCGTCTCCGTTTAGCTAGCAAATTTAAGCTAAGCAAGTAGGTGACTCACTTGCTAGCTTTTTAAGTCCTACAAGAACGTCAATTCTCTCACTTTATTTAGGGCCATGATCTCCTCAATTTGACACAAAAAATGTATACACTCGACCCTCTTAAGCATTAGATACACATGTTGCCCTATAACATGAGATTCAAGTACTTTTAAAAGTTGGCGCTAATTTGAAAAGTCATATCATATTTCATTTGCATAGTACTAGTATTGTAAGATGTGGGGTGTTACATCCTCCCCTCTTAGGAACATTCATCCTCGAATGTTAACATAATTGGATAGCTTGAGCAAGCTCAATGCAATAAACGTTCAAACACACGTACCTATTATGGCCCCCAATTCCGGATGTTGGACTTCCTCTTTAGCTGAAAATAAGTAAGGGTATTTTGATTTCATCGCGCCTCGGTCTCTCATGTTATTTCTTTTGCTTGCTGGTTCCTCCAAAGTACCTTCACTGAAGTTATTTCTTTATTCCCTAGCTTCCATAACTTGACAATCTAGAATAGCAATAGGTACATCTTCATATGTGACATCTCTTATAACCTGCACATCCTCAATAGGAGTGATATGAGATGGGTCACCTATTCATTTTCGAAGCATTGAGACATGAAAAACTGGATGAACCATTGAAAGGTCTTGGGGTAGCTCTAGTTCATATGCAACTTTCCCAAACTTCTTAATAATATGATATGGCCCTATGTAACGTGGGCTCAGTTTTTCTTTCTTACAAAATCTCATAACCCCTTTCATTGGAGACACCTTTAAAAATACCCAATCTCCTATTGAGAATTCCAGTCCTCTCCTTCTAGTATCCGCATATGATTTGTGATGACTTTGGACCATTTACAGTTGTTGTTGTATTATCTTAACTTTTTGCATGGCTTGTTGTACTAGATTTGGCCCAAGCAAGGTGGTTTCACCCATTCAAACCATCTTATTGGCGACCTACATTTCCTCTAATACAAAGATTTGTAAGGTGTCATCTTGATACTTGTATAGTAGCTATTATTATAGGCAAATTCAATAAGTGGAAAATGGTCTACGCAACAACTTTTAAAGTCCAATGCACAAGCTCGCAACATATCTTCAAGTGTTTGAATGGTGCGTTTTGCTTGGCCGTATATTTGAGGGTGGAATGCTGTACTCAAATTCACTTGTGTCCCTAAACTTATTAGGAAGGACTTCTAAAACTTTACAGTAGATTGAGCTCCTCGGCCAAATATAATGGAGATTGGGACTCCATGTAGCCTGACAATCTCTTTGAGGGATAACTTTGAATACTCTTCAACTGTATAATCACTCCTAATCACAAAAGACATACACCATAATGAAAGAAGTAAGTTACACAAATAATGAAATGCATAGGAGGTAGAACAACACATGAACTTTATTTTGTAAAACGAATTCATGTATCTTGATATCCAAGTATATATGCAGATTTAAAGGTTACTATGTATAAGAGCATACGAACATATGAAAGAGTAAGACATGGTTAATAGTCGTGGCGGAGTTGGTAAGTGCCTTTATGTGCCAAGGAGAGATCTATGTTTCATGCCAAATAATACGAAATCAAGTAGCCTTACATACCTCGCTCTACGATATCGCTATTACCTCAAGATAACCTTCCCTTCCTCCAAATATTTATCTACATCGTTGTAGGTAGTAAAACTAGCATTAGCAGCTAGTAGATACTTCTTGGCTGCCCAATCTCATAAAAAAATAACACATGGGCAGCAAGCGGGTATTTATAAACCTGAACATATTCTTTCAACCTTTTCCGCCCTTAATCGTACTTTCTAACATACTGTCACACCCCAAGTCCCGTTAGGGTGGACCGGCACCCGTTGCCGATAAGGCTCGGGAGAACCAACCTGTACTATACGCTTACTATACTTATCATATGGGGTTTGTACCCTTGGCGTGCCTTAAAATAGG
>JAOTQR010073380.1:0-13152 GCA_025774065.1 Solanum ossicruentum | reverse complement strand
TTAAATTAATTGAGTTTGGATTAATTCTTGATTTTCGAACAATTTTCTTTAAAGTCGGTCATTTTTTCGGTATAACACATGGCATAGCAGACTAGTGTCTTCTAGGTGAACCTTAGCTAGGTAGCTACTTTCCCGAGCATCACTCTATTATCCATGCTTTCCCCATATCCGATGGCTTTTAGGTATGTTTGCAGAGTCAAACAAACCCATGAACCCCAAAAAGTATTAGAAAGAGGTACTTAGATAGGATAGGATACAACACAAATAATTGAGGACATGACCTTAGCTAGAAGGAGAAAGGTCATATTAGGGTAGATGGTTAGTTGATATGAAGTGTTATCTTGATTTTTGAGGGGTTTAATTGTATTCTTATAGAGTCTTGGTTTTTGTTCGTCCATCGCTTGTTGATGATTGTCATAGGTCATCATATTATTTTATGGTTGTTATTATTTCCTTATTAGTTTCTTTATTTCTCCAATGTCATTTTTCGTTTTCATACCTATTTTTATATGTTGTACTTGAGCTAAGGTTCCTCCAAAATATTTTTATACCTCTATGAGGTAGGGGTATAATCTGTGTACACAAAGTCTTTCCTAATTGAAATAAAATAACATTCATATATAATCAAAATAAAATGTTCAATAACATGAAAGGACGGGAAAAAATGCAACAAATTAAGATGAACACTATGAAAAAAGCAACATGAGAAATAAATGATAGAACAACATAATTATTACATTATGAATCAAAGTCTCTGGAATATCTATCATTTCAGTATTGGTTTCATTATCTTCCATTGGTCCTTGCTCATAGGGTAACATTTTCTTTATTGGATGGAGGATTCTACACGATGTTATTCTTTTGCTACGACAAAGGAAATATGTAGCAGCCTAAAGGAAATATATAGTAGTGTTTATATTCTTATCATAAGGTGATCAACTAGGGAAAAGATTTAATTTGTTTGCCATAAAAATTCAAATTTTCAAGTTATTTCTAAAGTTTAATCTCATGAAAATAGGATAGGCCCTCGATCACAAAGTAGTCTAAAATGAAAATAAAAGAAAGTCTGAAGTAAGCAAAAAGCAAGTCCTCACAACATGAGGAAGCACCAAACTTTGAACTTGTAGAAACAACTACTAATTATGTAGATGAGAGCGAGCATCTGTATCTACATTATTCGTCAATATAGGCAAATCATTTAGAGCTCCAATTTATAGTCCATTCTATTTTCTTTTGATAGTTCGATCGTGAAATTTTTTTATTTTTGTATTTTCAGGAATAGTGGAAGCCATGCCCAATCGAAAAAGGATGTTATCCAAATGCATTTCATCTGTTTTGACATGAAATGGATATATCCATATATCTCTGACTCATATTTACGAGATGATAAAATACGATAAAAACTATATCGAAAATTGTGGAGTCGATAAATTATATGCCCTTTGTTTAGCATGCACCCGTGCGTATAATGCATTATAGCATGTGTTTCAATCATGCTAATACTTATATAGTATAAGTCGGATGAAAGAATAGGTAATCATTCAAGTATAAATTTTTTACCTGACATCATTGTAGTAACATAAAGATACTCATTCCTTTCATCATTTGTAGTCTCAATATGATAGTTATTCTAGCGAATGTCTTTGAAAATTAATTACTTTCTTTGAAACTTACCATACAATGTTTCATCAATTGTTAAATTTGTTCCTTCGATAAGAATTAGATTAGCTTTTTTGGAGTCTCAATAGTATGTGTTGTAGCTATAAGGCACATATCCATAATCGATTTTGAATCCAATTGATGACTAAAAATTTTTTATACTTGAGATAGAAGCTTAATTTATTTGTAGGAGGTTGAAGCTTCATGCTGATAACGTGTTATAAAATGATAAAAATATATTAAAACTGAAGAATATAAAAGAGAAGATAGCATAGTATTTTTTTTATTTTCTCTTTGTTCTTCTTCTTTTCTCTACTCATTTTGTTACAAGAAAGGGGGAGTATTTATACTTGTGTATACATGGTCACTAATGAATATCTCATTCCCATATATATACTTTGGACGCCATATAATATGGTTAAATTACAACATCAATCAAAATGAGTGTAAATCGATCTTACAAATAATGTATATTGTGCGTATATGTATGTTGTCATAAAATATATTTTGTGCATATAGAAATATTTATTTGGGCATCTATTTTACAATAAATTACTCTTTTTTCATATTTTACCCTTAGTATTAACTATTCAATTCTTAAATCATTTTTCAATAACTAATACTAAACATATTTGTAGAGGTAGTGTGATAAAACAATCATAACAATTATTATATTTTTTATCAACGTGTCTAGTCCAAGTATTAAAAGTGATTATTTGTTGATAAAAAAAAATGAATGGCATATAAGATGCAAGTAACATGTTGGATATGACAAATAGTTGTATTAGCGAAGCAGCTATAGAGTTACTAGGGGTATTGAGAGGAAACTCATCAAGTGGTCGTAAAGGAGATTGGTGATGGAATGGAGAAGTCTCAAGTAAAGTAAAATCAAAGAAGATTACTCATACTAAGTGGCTTAAGTTCGTGGACGAGGATGAGAAGAAGATGCTTAAGGAAACCTATCAGAGGACGAAGATAAAAAAGAAGTCGACAGTCTCTGCTACTAAAATGGTAGCTTTTGAGTTCTTGTATGTCAAGCTAGGGGGCAAAAGTGGGGATAAGAAATTATGTAGGCTCACAAAAGAAAGGGAGAGAAAAATTCGTGATTTGGATCAAGTGAAGTGCATGAAGAATCAAAATGACAAGGTGTTAGTAAATGAGACCACCACTAAGCAATGGTGGCAAACATACTTTCACAAACTCTTAAGTAAAGAAAGGGAAAAAGATATTGTGCTGGATGAATCAACACACTCTGAAAGTGTCACGATCCAAGTTTAGGACCTAAACATGATATGGTGAATAGAGAACTCAAAGGAACCCCAAACCAACCTCTTAAGCATGTGTAACACATCATTCGTTGCAAAAGTAGAATTAATGAAAATAACACATAATTTCTAGGCAAATGGGACTTTGGATCACGCTGTGAGGATATGGTAGAAAATATAATTAGCATGGATCATATAGCAAATAAAATTTAAGGGACGTATAAGTATGACTCACGCTATGAGGGAAATTAGGGACTTATTAGGAGTTTCATCTCATCCACACAACAAGCATTCAACACGTAAGAGGGAATAAGGGACTGAGGGAGCCTTTCATAATGCATAGCATAATAAGAGTCAAACTCAATACATACATATCCAAATATCTAATAACACCTCTAATACGAATGAAACGGAGGTCAAGACATCTCTCGAGCTCACCCTCAATACATAGTATCCAAAAATATACAAGTCTAAATAAGGAAAGAAAGTAAAATGGCTATTGTTCCCGAAGTGGAGGACTTACCAAGAGTGACCTTCACCTGAATCCTCTAGCCACATAGAGGAAGAGGATGCATAGGAGCTCCGGTCCCGATATGATTAGATCATGTAGGCAAAAAATATGTGTTAGTACTTGAAATATACTAAATATGCAAGTGCAATACAACAAAGAACATAATCCATAATTAAGCAATATGCATAATCATAATCAATAGATATAAACTCAATATGTCATGAATGTTTAATGCATTAGTCAAAAAATGCATGAAGGATCATCAAATCATATAACATATTATACATAGATGGGAAGGGACTATAACCGACATATAAGACCAAGCGAGCTACTACTTGAAATCTCAATGTTTGCTCCACACCGGACTAGGAGTAATCTACTTTGCCAAGGTAAACCAAACACTCACCTTATGGGACTCCCCCATTTCAGTAAGTGTTTCATAGACACCTTACTGGAACACCATCATTTTCGATCAACTTATGATAACAACCTTACGGGAACACCACCCATTCCAGTACTTGTCTAACACCACCTTTTTTGTCAATCATGTAACATGAGTTATATAGGTTCATTAATTAATTCACAAACCTATGGTTGAAACATAGGTATGGGACAATGGTGATCTACCAAGGTCCTTTCGATGCTAGGTCATAATCCTAAGGAATGTCCGAATTATACTTATAGCCAGCATTATGATATCATAATAGTATAATAGAGTAGCTTATCAAAATCAAAACTTCATGATATCAAAGAATAGGGCTTCACATCATTCATAACTTTCACAATATTCTTATATCTCATAACATACATAATAGCCCTTTCAAAATCCATATCATTCATAGTTTGCATACTCTAGCCATAAGGCCCTCAACGTCATGGAAGTTTATCATACAATATTAATCAAATCATGGTGGGTACATGTACATAGGCTTAAAACCATGCAATTCAAAGTAAAAGACTTGAAAGAGTAAAATGAAACCATTTGAAAATTATTCAAAATAATCCACCATACAACGTAACAAGACTTAGATAGGATATCTTCAACCCTCATAAAATCCATAAGTTTTACATGATTTTCCAATGCATAATCATATTCATAAGTAAAACACCATAAATCTCTTCATAATATTATCATATAAAAGAGTTCACCAAAAACATCCATAAATATCCATAAATCACATGTAGTTGAAAAGGGAGAATGATTGGATTTTTGGAGGAAAGATTTCCACAATCAAACTCACATACCTTACGTCATTTTATGGGATGAAATCTAATTTGGAGATGGAAGAAATCAAAACCCTAGCTTGCACTCTCCTTTGAAACCTTGAAGAACTTGGGAGGAATTTAGGAAAGAGTATTTTGAATGAGTAGGAATGTGGTAGATTAGGATTGTAAAGGGCTTATAAGGGGTCCTTTAGGGGGCTTAAACTACATAGTATAATACTAGGATAATAGGAAATGTTAAATTACCCCTTTTAAAATTCCATTGGACAGGACTACGGGACTCTGTTTACGAATCGTGGTCCATTCAATGGGTTGTAGGATAGGGGTTTCTTGGACCCTTACAAACTTTTTCTGATCCTCAATATAAGACAAGACTTATAGCTCGTGAGTCCATCTACCGGCCATCTAATAGTTCGTACCTTGAATCCCTGAAAATCTCAAATTTCATCATGTTCCCATCATTCCATAAGCAGAGGTTACGGCTCGTGAAAAAAACTATGGCTCATAGAAACCTTCGTGGGAATCACTGATACTCAAAAAATCTCCAAAACTCATTTCTAAGGCACTTTTACACCCTCCAACATGTGGAATCTTATAGAAAGACTATGAGATGTTGGGTATTGTAGATGTTTTAGAGTTGAGGAGATTAGACGTACTATTAGTAGAATGAGCAAGGAAGAGCAATCAGGCCCAATAAAATTTTGATGGAATTTTGGAAGAGCACTAATGAGGTAGGCACGTAGTGACTGACTAAGTTGTATTTGAGTTTTTCAAGTTTTTCGTTAAAATATTCATAAAAATATATACTTGTGCTTCAAATATTTCTTTAGTCCTAACAAAGTACAAATATCTAGAGCATTTTTTAAGAAAAACACAAAATATGATATGAAGAAATACTAAGATATTCAACAAAAAATAATAATTATATGACATAAAACGAATACTGCAAATAAATAAGTCATGATGAAAATGATCATAATTTTAAAGTACTACATCATGCTAAAATAAGTCATAATGAAAATGTCATAATCATGCTAAATAAGTATTATATGTACTTATTAATGACATGAGTAAACATTAAAGCAAAACAAAAATTAGATTATGTAATTTGATTGTCCTAACCAATGTAAAACTGAAGAATTAATATTCATTATTATTGTTATTCTTAGTGTTGATTTAACTTTTTTTTTACTACTAGTATTAGAATTGATTTAATTTTTTATTTGAACTTTGGAATTACTAATATAAAAAAAACTTACCTAAATATATCATATGTAATAAATATTTATCATTTATTGCTATATAAATTAATTTTAATACATGTATAATTCACTTTTGATACATAATTTAGATATTATTTTTAATCAAAATAAGTCTAATGCATTTTAAAATACTTATAACACATCTATATTGTATGCAAATCTATGTTTATACAGATTACATGAATAATTTATTTCTAACACATAATGCAGCTTTTATACCAAAATAACTATAATACATTTTAATACATATGTAATTCAATTTTAATATCTAGTACAATTTCTATAGATGACAAATATTTTTTAGTAACAAATAAAAATAATATATTTAAAGATAGTAAATATCTTATAAAAGAAACTCAAAAAGGTAATTATCCCTACTAATATTTATAGAGTATAACCTTTATTAGACCATTATATTTATGGAGTATATCCTTACTAATGTTGTTGGGCTAGTTTGGTCTCGAATCGACTTTTTAAAGTTAAAATCAAGTCAAATCAAATGTGGCGAGATTTTTCCCAATATCTAACCATGTCAAACCAAAGCAGTAATCAAAAAATTTTTTTCTTAAATTGACTCGATTTGCGGTTTAGTTTTGTTTTATTCATCCCTAATTAAGACTACTTCTATCACACCCGAGTTTAGATTATGCCATAGTCAAGTGTGCATGCTTTGCGCACGCGCACATATATATATATATATATATATATATATATATATAAGTCATTATTATGTGTACATTGCATTATTAAGTACAAAATTTTAAAACGTAAAAGTTAGACTAAAAAATGTACTTAAAGAGGAACATGAGACTCACTGTTACACTAACAATTAACACACACTAAACAATAATGTAATACGAATTACCTCATAATACCCTTGATATAAAAAGCCCAAAAAATAATTACATTATATATGAGCATAATAGTATAACACAACTATTTATGACAAATTACTAATGCAAAATAATAGAAAGGTTAATTAGCTATAAAAACATGAATAAGTTCGCACAAACAAGCATAGAACTCACATGGTTTAAGGATGTTCAGAGGATTCTGAGTAACAATACTTGTACATTGACCAAGAAAGAGTAGTTAAATTTTAAGCATCATAGACCAACATACCTCACAAGCAATTATTTCCTAAATGATATAATTACAGGCAAGATATTAACCTTCAATAAAACAATGCATTATAAGAATTACCAAGAAAATTCACAAACTGTACAGATGAATAAACATGCATAACAATAGAGAAAACATATATTAGAATTTCTTATTTAAAATATATTTTAATTATCCTCATATATTTTATGACTCCTCAACTATTGTTTCTCCTAATATCACTTATTATATACTTTTCTCTTACCATATATTTTAAGACTCTTTAGTTATTAATTCTCCTAATATTCACTTATTATATATTTTGCTATTATCATATATTTTGGGACTGCTTAATTATATTAATATTCATATATATATATATACACACACACACACACACATATGTGTATGTGTATTGACGACTTGTAAAATACTTTCACACCTAATTCAATAATATCTTCAATAAGATGGACAATCTTGAGTTTGGACATCAAAAATAAGAATGTCTCGAAAGAGAAAAAAATTCTCTTACTTATGTATAGTATATTATTTATCATACGTAATAATTTTTCACATATTCACTTAACCAGTATGTTTGTGTGGATAATCAGTGCAGAAATATTTTTAACTTGAGAGAGAACAAATCATCTTGTATTTTAATTTCTACAATTCAATAGGAACTAGCAAAAACAAACACCTGCAGTTCCATCTATATACAAACATCTAAAAGTAAATATTTAACATTCAAGATTGTTCAAGGATGATAACAATTATTAACAGTACACAAAAAATGGAAGCAAAAGCTCACTTCTCAAAATTACGTGGGTACAAATCCAGTATAATCGTGTGACATTTGCACGACAAACAGCCCAACGACAGCCAGCAATACCAACTGTAACAAAAAACAGGTGCTGTACTTACAGATTCTCTTCTGCAGCTTTAGCATTTCATCAATGCTCATGATATCTTCACCGCGATTTTCCAACTCCTTAGCCTGTGTTTTAAGCCTCGTAGACTTCAATTCTGCATCTCCAAGCTTTTTCCCAATCTGTGCTTGTTCTGAAGCTAATTTCTTTTCTTGTTCCAAGAGGTTAACTTGCTCAGCTGCTGCAACCCTCAACTTTTTGACTGCTCTTGATACAGTCAAGTACTCAACTTCAGCTTCAATTTTCTGTCTGAATAGACCCTCGAACTCACTTTCATCGTCTCTACTTCTCTGTACCAGCTCAGCTGCCTCACATAGGTTGTTTTGCAACGGTGTTGCATTCTGCTTTAAGCTAACCACTTCAGTGTCCAACAAGCCAAAAGGAGGTTGCATGCCATCCCTGGATTGTGACTGCTCAGATGTGCTAGGTCCTGGAAATTCTCCCGCTCCTGAAGTGAACTCTGATGATATGCCAACATGCTGAAGTGGTTGATCAATCATAGAATCCTCTTTTTTAATTTCTCTGAATCTCCAAAGTTCTGCAGCAAAAGTGCATTCACTAGTTAATGCAACTAGATAATGAAACTCCAATGAGTAATTACTTTGTAAGAAACATTTTTACCAAATTTGATAAAATTAAACATGAGTGATGCTGAAGACTATATGCCAATGCAAAGGACAACCACATGCAACGGGATAAAGTTAGGGAGAGGAAAACCACATGCAATGGGATAAAGTTAGGGAGTTAAACAACGATCCAAAATTAATCGCCTCAATATGATGAACAATACATTCTTATTATATGACAATAAGATGGTGACTAGGACCCTTAGCTACTTCGGCCTCCGTCTACTAGATTCTTTCGAAACAATGAAGCCTATAAATAACCCTCAAGCTAACATAATGCATCTTGCCTCTGGAGGTTCACTTCATCAACTGTTTCAAATAAAGATCAGCTTTGATGTGACATCATCAAACAGCAAAAACTAAACAAAATAATTGCAGATGGATCAGCTAAACGTGTGAATTTCTATCTTTTATTTGCTTGAGGGTTCTACAGCTAAATAAGTCACTTCTATCTACATGATTAGTCCATTTGTATAGCGAAAGATCATATCTAATACATTATCTAACCATAATCATTTGGATTTGACAATGATTAGAAGTTCAGACAGAAATAGTAATTCATTATTTTTAACAAGAGAGACTCTTTTTGGCCATCATGTCACTCCTCTTGTTATACATACAACTACACTGATATCAGCAAAAGCTTCTTTAGATTTTGGTTCAAAGTTAATTCCAGATGAAAAGGATCCTTTCTTTCCCCTAAGCAACAGGGGCAGTCGACTTTTCACTGAGTTTCAAACTGTGCATTACCGGCCCATGCGGATATATCGGTTATAAGAGAAAACAGGAAGGGCAGAGCAGCCCCTTTTTTCACGGAGTTTAGAACCGTGCATCACCGCCCCATGGACATATATTGGTTATGAGAAAAGGGAGAGAGGCGGGGATTGACAAGCCCAAAGTTTTGAAACAAGCTGGATAGCTGAAACAATCTAAGATGCTGAGGGCAAAAAATTGTAAGATGACACAGATTGATGGGTTTTGACCTACCACATCCTAGTCACACAAAGAAAGATTTCATGGAATTAACAAGGAAAGTTGAAGCATCAATGTCATGATATGAGCGACAGAACACAAGGCTTATCTACTATGCTAAGACACAAATATCACTAAGCAATAAAGAAACCTTTCCTGCCAGATCGTAGGCATGTTAGCCAATGTTGCTATGAGGTTACTGAACCCCGATCTAGTGGAAGAGATTTGGAAGAACTTGTCACAGATGACAAGATAACAAAGGAGGTTAATTCAATAATCCCAACTCCCACAATGTTAGAGGTTGACCTACCAGCTATGATCACAGGAGAGGTGCTTTGTGTGATCAAAAGCTAGAAACAGCATCAAGATTACCTGGCATGTGATACATGCACTAAAATCAACAACTATTTTTAGGAGATAAGATCTGTCTTTGCGGAACTCACCAAGAGTAGCAACTGAAATAATTCCAGTGATTTCTAATACTGTGAGGTCTAAGCAAACTCTCATCAGCTGAACAGAGATTTGTTTTATCAGATGATGGACTAGAAGTAGTAGCAACAACATTAGCCTTATTTCCTCCTCCCACAATCATTTTCCATCTAACAAAATGAAAGAGATCGAAATAGAACTTCCACAATCATTCCCTCAACTGATGTGGGACTTGACACTTCCCACACATCCAGGACTTCACAACAAGAGTGTGGATAATAGCATAACATGGGGCCCAACATTGAGGAACATAGAAGGGCCTATTTAATTCCGTGGTATCGAAGGCAGAGCCATCAATTCTATTTGTTGTGTTTCTCAATATTGGAGTGCCCATGTTATGTTATCCTTTTTTTTTTTCTGGAAAAAAAAAAAACTGAGTACTCTTGAATGTTTTATGTTAGCCACGCTCCAGTTGTCAAGCCCGGGATGTCAGAAAGTGTCAAGTCCCACATTGTTTGAAGGAATAGGTTATGGTCTTTCTATATGATCTTGGACAATCTTTTCCTTATGATATAACTTTTGGAGTTGAGTTACACACAGAGTCCATTTCTTCGCATCCCCCAAGGGCACATTCAGTATTCCACGACTCCATTTATTCACTCTTAGTCAGCTGAAAACTCTATAGTTTCAGCTTTATTTAGCCATTATATGAGCCTTAAATTCCTATTATTCCACTACCTCGACATGAGCAGTGAACCCCTCATTTATTCCATATTTTCTGTTCCCTGCACTATCCTACAGCGAATAAAGAAAAATACCACAGGCTCTCTTTTTAGAGCCAATTCCCTCCATCTAGTGTCAATTCTATAACCACACAATCATTCATTAAGCTTATTCCAAACACCAATCCTGACCTCCTGTAACCTCTTCCCCTGCAGAAATCCCGCAGATTGCTAGCAATAAATGGGAAATTTTGCAAGTATTCACTTTCTTCTTTTCCATGTTAGAATTTACTGAAAAAAATATTTAATCTAGACGAAATTATCCAGTAAATGTTAAAGAATTACAGAAAGGCCAAGTGAAGAAGTGAAAGCATATGAAGTTACTGTAGAAAGTGAAAAGTGATACTCCCTCCGTCCCACCTATGTGGCACCATATGACCGGAGACAGAGTTAAGGGAAGGCTTTGTTATGTTTACCAAATTGTTTAGTGCTTACTTTTAGTTGACTCTTCTTCACAATGAAGTGTTAACAGAACCCAATAAGGGTTTAATAGGGATGGTGCCATTAAATAGTTGTCAAACAAAGGAAAGGTGAAATTCTTTTTAGGATGGAGTAAAAGGAAAGTGTTCCACATAAATTGGGAGAGTGGGAGTAGATAGCTAGATAGATAGAGAGAGAGATGCAATAACCAAATACAAAAGGCAGACGACTAAAATATCCTTGAAGAAGAATCTAGCTACACTAAGATATACAGCCTTGCAGTTTATCAACTACAGCCTGACATATTGTCTTGGTGTTACCATTCTAGCAATGATGCTAATCCTTGCATAATGGTCAAAATTTTCAAACATTAATTGAGAGTCTTACTAAAGGAGCTACAAGCAGAGACAAAAAAGGTTACTCCAGACCCAAAGTGCACTGAACTTCCCGCCAAGATATTAGGAATTCAAGTCACAAATGGAGCTAAGTGGGAAAGGGCCACTGTTTCCTTCTGGACAGAGAAGTATGCGAGGGTTTGCCATCTTCAGAAAAGAAAAAAAAGGAATTAATTAACCAAAAATAAAAGGACATAAGGAGTTTGTCAACAAAGAACTTTTATAGTCTCAATCTATCTATTCTTTTTAAAGTTTGAAATATACATTCTTTTACGTGCTACAAGCTTGGAATAGAATTAACCAAAAAGTTATCCAATTCATGCAGTATACTGAAGATGCAGGTGTAACTAATTATCTCCGACTTACCTTTTCTCAACCAAAAAAAAGAGAAGATCTAATCGTACTTACAAAGAAGTGCATCAGCTAAGTAGAAGTAATTTGTTGAAACACTTGACAAGAACTACAACCTACCTCTCTCAAGTGCTTCCTGAAGGGACTGAAGCGTGGAGAGTGGGTCCAGTATAGGATCATGATCTGTGGACAAGCAGTGATTCTCACTCTTCTCTTTCTCAAACTGCTGAGCTGATTCAACTGGTAGATCTTCTTGAAACACACTTACAGCACCCCTATCATTTCTTATGTCAAAATCAGCCAAAAGTTCCTCATCAACTCGTCTTCCTCTATCCTGAGCTTCATCGATCAACTTCCCACCATGATTCATTGACCTTTCACATTTTGTACCATTATCCATTGATTTATTACTACCCTGCAGAAAGAGAAAATTGAAGCTTCACGAGTCAGATTCCATGTTGGGATGAGAGTTTTCCTTCTCAATTTTGATCTTTCACCCCCTAGTTTTTAGTAGTTTCAGCCCAACTCTTCCCCTGATAAGGTGGTTGAGTTGGAATCCAATGTTCTTCCTACTCAAACTACTTAGCTCATTCTTATAAGATACATAACACTTGAACAGAGATACTTTGTACCTTGCCTTAGTAGCTCTAGTTGCAGTGGAAGACTTACTAATTTGATCATCACTCTTATCAGATCCGTACGATCAAGAAAGATGACCCCAATGGAGAACCCAGGTTCAGCAATTACACCAAAGTCATCGAGAAGAACCACAGTCTCCACGATAATGCGTTCATAGAGGACACAGACCCATAACCGGTTTAGATGGTTCCAGCAGAAACATGCATAGGTTTTACTGAAATTGCACCCAATAACTTAGTACTGCCAATATTACTATCCCCGCCCTTGTAAACTTCCCTCTTCTTCCTACTCCATTTATTTAAGCAAAACCCTTAAGTCGTCGTCAGTGAAGTTTTTTCTAAAAGTCTCAATTCCTTTGCCTTTTGCTTCATCCAAACTACTAGTGCCACTCACAACATCACTAAAACAAATACAACAACAACATACCCAGTAAAATCCCACAAGTGGGGTCTGGGGAGGGTAGAATGTACGTAGACCTTACCACTACCATAAAAGTAGAGAGGTTGTTTCCTAGGAACCCTCATCTCAAAACCCGTAAGCAAGAAAGAACTAGATATGACAAAAGGAAGGGAAGGGAACAGAAAAGAGCG
>JAOTQR010073359.1:0-13155 GCA_025774065.1 Solanum ossicruentum | reverse complement strand
TGTTTTTTCTATGTTATGAGCTATAAATCTTTGATCTATTTTAAGATTTTAGGAGGGGTTTTGATGTGTATTGCTTGAGGCTATTTCAAGGTGTTGATTGATGATTTTTTAATAAATTTTCTTGCATGATTTCATCTCTATATTTCATGGTTTTACACTAGCATTACACACCCTCTAAGTATTTGATAAAATGTTCGGATGTGGTGTTCTTGAGGAGTTGAAGGTCCAAAGCATGAGATATGATATGATTGACCATATGATTATGAAATGAGCTTGTGTATATGATATACTTTATATAAAGTGTTGCATTAGACCATGCCCAATCTGGGGCACAAGAGCCCGGGTAACTGAGGTGGGGGTTTGTACTCATTAGTTGAGGTGGGGGTTTATACTCATCAACTATGTGAGAAGTTTATACTTCACCACCGCGGTGATAAGGTGTGATTATCATCAACCATGTGAGGGGTTTGTACCACACCATCGGGATGATGGGGTGAAACAATATTTAACCAACCAAGGGGTTTGTACCTTGAAAATCTAGCTTAGTCTCTTCCATACATATGATATCTTATATGAGCATGATTTACTTAAGCATATTTTTCTTATGCATTGATCATACATGTCATATTGATATATTATACCTATTGTCTGTTGTATACATTTTGATTATAATGCAAATCTTTTGTTGCATTGCATCCTTCATACTTGGTACATTCAAACATACTAACGCATACTCTTACCTATATGATATCACCATGTAGGAACTGGTGCCCAAGTTGATCATCATTCTCCTCCATGTGGCTAATTCGATACTACTTAAGTTAATTGGTGAGTCCTCTATTTCGGGGACCTTAGTCTATGTTACTCTTATTATGTTTTGAGATATTCGTCCGTATTGTCTATTTTGACTATGAGGGTGATCCAGGTTGCTTTTTCTTGGCCCCCGCTCTTATCTATGTATTAGATGTGTTTGTTGAATATGTTATGTATCTATCCTAAGAGCCTTGACTCTATTGGTCTTGATATCTATGATATGAAAGTGTTTTCCCTTAGCTCCTGTTGTCCCCCTTTATTATCTCTTGATGCTTATTTTATTGCTTCCACGATCAAGGATGTGTGATGATGTTCTAAGAGGCTTGCTTGGGGTCCTTTCAGGTTCCCCTTGTGCCGTGTCATGCCTAGGCCCTAGGCTTGGGTCGTGACATTATTGATGTTTAATTGTTTTCGCGACCAAGGATGTGAAATAATATGCTAAGAGGATTGTTTTAATTTCCTTCAGGGTTCTCATTCGCCATGTCATGTCTAGGCCCAAGGTTCAGTCCCGACAAAGATGGTGTCAGAGCAATAGGTTGTTAATGGTCCTCGACATCCATCACACCGCGTCGATTAGAGTCTTATTCATGGTTGTGAAGTGCACCACGAATATGAATAAGAGGCTATGAGACGTTTTAGGAAATATTTCTCTTCTTCTTACTTTATGTCGTGCTACAGAAGTTAATGTAAAGTTTTCCCCTAATGAAAATTTTTTGATATGCTAGATCATGCTTATCCCAAGAGGATGAAGAGCCCGCACTCCCGAAGAACAACCATCTCATGAAGAGTTTCGGGATGCTATTACCATGGTAGTTCAAGCTATGACTAATCAAATCAACCAAGGGGCCCAAGCCCCTCATGCTCTTACTCTGGCATCTAGGGTAAGGTATTTCATGAGGATGAACCCACCGGAGTTCAATTGGTCTAAAATGAATGAGGACCTTCAAGAATTTACTGATGAGGTGTACAAAGTGTTATTGTTATGAGTGTGAGATCGGAGGAGAAGGCAGAGTTGACGACTTACCAACTCAAAGGGGTGACCTAAATATGGTTTACTCAATGGAAGGAGGAGAAGGGGAACAACAATGTGATTCTTTGGGAGGAGCTTAAGGCGGCTTTCCTCAATCAGTTCTTCCCTTTTGAGCTTAGGGAGGCCAAAATAATGGAGTTCATGAATTTAAAGCAAGGACCTATGAGTGTGAGGGAGTATGCCCTCAAGTTCAACCAACTCTCCAAATAGCTCCACAATTAGTTGCTGACCCAAAGTTTAGAATGAACAAATTCGTGATGGGGGTATTCAATTTGGTTAGTGAGGAGTGTCGTGCCGCTATGTTGATAAGTGACATGGATTTATCCCACCTAATGACATATGCCGAATAATTAAAAGGGAATAAGCTTAGAAAAAGGAGGAGTGGTGAGGCCAAAAGGGCCCATTTTGGTGGTAAATTAGAAAGTCTCAAAGGTGGCCAATTTCATTAAGGCTAAGGGTCTTCTTATGCTCCCGTTAGAAGGTTTTCCAGTGACAACCCAAGGGTCCAAGGTGATGGTGGGGTGATGCCTAATGCTATGTGTTCAAGATGTGGTAAGGGTCGTAGTGGCCCATGCTTGAGGGATACTAATACTTGTTATAGTTCTAGGGAAATGGGGCATAAGGTGATGGATTGCCCTCGTAACCGGAAAAAGGGTAAGAATGTTCATCCACAAGGTGCTAATGTGGTTCCTAGGTGGCCAACAAGGTGGTGCCCTAAGACACAATCAGTTCTATGCTCTCCAAGGGAGACAAGGGGTAGATGAGGTGCCCGATGTTGTCACTGGTATGTTAAAAGTATTTGATTTTGATGTGTATGCATTGATAGACCCGGATGCCACTCTTTTTTTATTACTCCTTTTGTTGCTAAAAAGTTTCATGTTAAACCCAAATTATTATGGGAGCCATATAAAGTTTCTACTGCTGTTGGTGCATCTATTGTTGCTAAAAGAGTATATAAAATTGTCCCATTTGCATTTTGCATAAAATATGGCCTTGTGATTCTGTTGAGTTGAATATGGTGGATTTTTGATGTCATTCTTAGGATGAATTGGTTGCATGCATGCTATGCTTCTATTGATTGTAGAACCCGTAAGGTCAAATTCCAATTCCCAAATGATTCCGTTCTTGAGTGGAAGAGTCATGATGTGGTGGTCAAAGGTAGATTAGTTTCTTACATTAAAGCCCATAAGTTATCTTATGAAGGTTAGGGATGTTGAGTCCAAGGTCCTTCCTATACAGTCAGTTCCGGTGGTTAATGAGTTTCTTGATGTCTCCCCTAATGATCTTCCCGGAGTTCCTCCCAAAAGGGAAATAGACTTAGGTATAGACCTTCTTCCCGATACTCAACCCATTGCTATTCCCTCTTTCTGTATCACCTTGGCGGAGTTAAAGGATTTAAATAAGTAATTGAGGGATTTGTTGGAGAAGGGTTTTGTTAGGCCTAGCCAATCATCTTGGGGTGCACAGCTGCTATTTGTGAAGAAGAAGAATGGCTCCCTTAGAATGTGCATTGATTACCGGCAACTTAATAGAGTCACCATAAGAATAAATACCTTTTACCAAGGATTGATGATCTATTTGACCAACTTCAAGGGGCTAGTCACTTCTCTAAGATTGATCTTCGATCAAGGTTTCACCAAGTGAAGGTAAGGGAGTGTGACATTCCCAAGACAGCCTTTCGTACTAGGTATGGGAACTATGAATTCATGGTTATATTTTTTGGGTTGACCAATGTACCGACTATCTTCATGGATCTTATGAATAGGATTAATCCTACCTTGATTTGCTTATGGTGGTATTTATTGATGATATTTTGATCTATTCCCATAGTGAGGAGGAACATGTGAGTCATTTGGGGGTGGTGCTAAAAAATTGAGGGAAGAGAAGTTATATGCTAGGTATAAAAAGTGTGAGTTTTGGTTACAAGAGGTTGCCTTTCTAGGTCATGTGGTGTCGGGTGATGGTACAAAGGTAGATCCTAAGAAGCGGAGGTAATTAGTAATTGGCCTAGACCTTTGACTCTATTAGACATTAGAAATTTCTTGGGCTTAGCGAGTTATTACCGGAGGTTTATGGATGGATTCTCTTCTTTTGCTTCTTTTATGACTAAGTTGACTCAAAAGAAGGCTAAATGTGTGTGGACCGATGAGTGTCAAAGAGTTTCTAAACCTTGAAAGATAAGCTTGTCTCCGCTCCTATCTTGTGACTACCAGAAGGGTTAGAAGGGTTTGTTGTGTATTGTGATACCTCAAGAATTGGTTTTGATTGTGTCTTGATGCAAAATGGAAGGTGATAGTCTATGCTTCTAGACAACTTCAGGTACATGAAAAGAATTATCCTATCAATGATCTTGAATTGGCCGCTGTGGTATTTGCTTTGAAAATTTGGAATCATTATTTGTATGGAGTGCATGTTGATGTGTTTATCGATCATAAGAGTCTCCAATATGTGTTCACCATAAAAGATCTCAACTTGAGACAACAAAGGTGGTTAGAACTTCTTAAAGATTATAATGTGAGTGCACTATCACCCCGGTAAGGCTTATATTGTACCTGATGCTTTGGGTATGGTGTTCATGGGTAACCTAGCTCATGTTGATGATAGTGGCAAAGAGGTGGCTAGAGAGGTCCATTGTTTGGCTAAGTGGGGAGTTAGGTTGGAGGAGGTTGACAATGGTGGAGTAGTGGTGGTTAATGTTTCCAAACCTTCATTGATCGAGGAAGTGAAGGCAAGGCAAAATCTTGACCCCGCCTTGCTAGAACTGAAAGTCTTGGTGAGAGATGGTAAGGTGGAGGTTTTCTCCCAAGAGGGAGAAGGTGCCCTGAGGTACCAAGGTAGATTGTGTGTGTCTAATGTTGAGGACTTGAGGAGGTTGATTCTTCATGAGGCTCATAATTATTCCTATTCTATTCACACGGTTCCACAAAAATGTATAGAGATTTGAGGGATGTTTTTTGATGGGATGGTATAAAGAAAGACATTGCTAAGTTTGTGTTCGATTACCATAATTGCCAATAAGTGAAAGCCAAGCACCAATGGTCGGATGGCCTAGCCCAAGATATAAAGATCCCTACTTGAAAGTGAGAGGAAATTAACATAGATTTTGTGGTTGGGTTGCCTAAGACTAGGAAGGGTTTTGACTCTATTTGGGTTGTGGTTGATAGAATGACAAAGTCGGCTCATTTCTTGCCGGTTAAGACTATTTATGGGAACGAAGATTATTCTAGATTTTACATTCATGAATTGTTTAGATTGCATGGCGTGCCCTTGTCTATCATATCTGATCGTGGTGCTCAATCAATTTCTCAGTTTTGGAGGTCCTTCCAAAGAGGTCTTGGTACCAAGGTTAAGCTTAGTACAACCTTTCACCCTCAAACGGATGGCCAAGCCGAGAGAACCATACAAGCTCTTAAGGATATGTTTATAGCTTGTGTTTTGTAGTTTAAGGGTCATTGGGATGATCATCTTCCATTGATTGAGTTTGTTTATAATAATAGCTAGCATGCAACCATTGGTATGGCTCCTTTTGAGGCCCTTTATGGTAGACATTGTAGATCACCGGTTGGGTGATTTGAAGTGGGAGAGATGCTTTGATAGGTCCGGATTTAGTTATGGAGGCCTTACGAATAGTGAGTTGATATGAGAGATGTTGAAAACAGCCCAAAGTTGTCAAAACTCCTATGCTGATGCGAGGAGAAGGGATCTTGAATTTAAGGTTGATAATTGGGTCTATTTGAAGGTTTCACACATGAAAGGTGTAGTTCGATTTAGTAAAAAGGATAAATTGAGTCCAAGATTTTTGGGTCCTTATAGGGTGTTGAGAAAGATTGGTAAGGTGGCCTATGAGTTGGAGTTGCCTAGTGAAATGGACTTGGTTCATCTGGTCTTCCATGTGTCTATGTTGCGGAAGTGTGTGGGTGACCCTAATGCTATTATACCATTGGATGTTATGGGTGTTGCAGAAGACAACTTGACTTATGAAGAGATTCTGGTAAAAATTTTGGATAGACAAGTGAAAAGGTTACGGAACAAGGATGTTGCTTCTGTCAAGATCCTTTGGAGGAATCAACAAGTAGAAAGTGGCACATGAAAAGTCAAAGCGGATATGCAAAAGCGATATCCCTATCTTGTGCATTCTACTCAAGTCCAAGGTACTAATCTAAGTCCCCTGTATGATTTCAAGTCTTAAGTTTCAGCCCTCATGTCATTTGCATACATTCATGTTTAAATTGACAAGTTCATGGTGATTTCGACACTTACGTTTAGATTTTTGAAATGATGTTCAAGTGCATTATCGTACTTTTATGTGGGATGAAATTATCTTGCTTACTTCTCTTATATACATTTCTTTGAAATTCAGGGACGAAAGTTCCCAAGGTGGAGATATTGAAACGACCCAAAAAAAGTGCCCGAAAATATGCTTCGGAAGTGCCCATAATCGTAATTTCCATATATCTCAACATTCGTGCGTGATATGAAAAATTCAACTTTATATTTTTGATCAAGGGAAAATTGAGTGGGAAATGGGTATAACCCTAATTTTAGAGCAACCATATCAAAATTTTATTTTTCCAAAATTTCTTATCTAGAATTGATCTGCGCCCCTGGTGCGAAGCGGCCAGGGTGTGGACCTGTGTAATATTTCCCTCCGTGTTGGGTCCGCGTCGTGGATCTATGCATTTTGTTTCCATTTTCTCTTTTAGTTCGGTCCCAGGCTTTGAGGCCTTGGACCTAAGCCTTCCTGTGAGTAAAAGCACCTATTCTTAGTCATTTTCAAACTCATATTATTCAAAACATTCCCCAAAACCCTCTCTAGCACTTCGACAAATATTTCACCTAAATTCTAGCATTCCAAACTCATCCCGGATCTTAAGAAACTCACTCAAGCTTCTAGTTCTCATTCCACTCTTCATCAAGGGAATTTCTAAAGTTGAGGTATATGGGTTTCAATCATTGGGTCCATTCACCCATTATGCTCAACCATCCTTTTTACATAAATTGCATGTTTCTAGGTTGATTTACGTATGGGTCTTATTATGAATGTAGTTATAAACCATGTTGGGTTTCATAAAATTGCGACTATTTAAGCATGTTTTTGACTATGAATCTATGATCCATTATGTGATTTGATGAGGAGTTTTGATGTAAATTGCATAAGGTTATTACCAAGTGTTGATGGGTGGTTTTTTATTGATTTTTCTCATATGATTTTACTCTTGAATTGCTCGATTATGTACTAGTATTATACACCCACCAAGTGTTTGATAAAATATCCAATTATGGATTCTCGAGTTGTTGAAGGTCTAATGCATGACATATAGTTAAGTGACTTTATGATGATGAAAGGAATGTATATATGTGTTGATTTCATGAATAGTATCTATAGTATTGCAAGTTGACTATGCCTCGTTGGGAGGGTAGTAGGCCCGAACAACTATGTTGGGGTGTTTAAATCTCAATCGCCTCACTCGGGGGGTGGCAGGCCCGTGCAACCATGTTGGGGGGTTTGTACCTCAATCGCCTCGCTCAGAGGTGGTAGGCCCGTGCAACCATGTTGGGGGGGTTTGTACCTCAATCACCTCGCCAAGGGGGTGGTAGGCCTTAGTCACTATATGATGGTCTCTTCCTACAAATGTAATATGTTCTATATAAGCATGTTTTACTTCAAGCAACATTCATGCATGCCATATTATTACTACGCTCATCCATTTCCTATATTTATGCATTTTGCTTATGTTGTCAATCTCTTGTTACATTGCACCCTACAGACTTACTACATTCAAACGTACTGACGCATACTCCACTTGATCATCTTCCTCCTCCATGTGGCTAGTACTATTTTTTAAGCAAGTTTGGTGAGTCCTCAACTCCGAGGATGATATTTTTTGATATTATGTTATGCAAAGACACTTTCTTTTATTGTATGCTTTTGACTATGAGGGTGAGCCCCGAAAGTTGTCTTGGCCTCCGCTCAATTCTAAGTTCAGAGGTGTTGTTGTACAAGTTATGTAATGATGCTTTGAGCTTTGACTCTCTTGACTCTTGTATGTTTTAAGATATGAAAGACTCCCTTAGCCCCTTTTATCGTTATTTTATGCTCTCTTGTTGATGTTTAATTGCTTCTGCGCCCAAGGGTGAAATGATATGTTAAGAAGCTTGTTTGGGGTTCCTTATTCTCCGTGTCACATCTAGTTCCTAAGTCCGGGTTGTGACAAGTTCTATTTTAGGTTTATGCAACTATAGAACAATCAATTGATTATTTTGCATAGATTGGTATATAAAGAAGCAGTAGTGTAAAGGTATTAAATGATGCCATGCTTTGTTGATAAACTTTCTGTTATGGTAATTGGAGATAAACTCCCCAAAACTACAAGCATGGTGGTTGTTGGTACGTAAAAAAGCAATCTAGTTCTTGTATGAATTATGCTAACTTTAAAAATGAAACAAATATGATAATGAAAACATAATTAACATTTTTTAAAAAGCTTATAACTAGGCATGGAAAAATTAAAAATTAAAAGAAAAGCATAATAAAATAATCAAACCAAAAAACATCTAAAATGGGAGCATCCAATTACATCAAAAAATAGTGGATACACCATATGCAATCAATTTGTACACCATTCCAAAATGTTCAAGACTTCCTCCTAGGAACATACTTAGATGTTGACACTCTTTCACTGCCTGCGATTGTTCATGATTACTCCTAGGGTCCACCAAACTTGCTGACCAGCTTTATGGTCACCTCGCTTTCACTAATTTCACCAAATCAATCTTCTTGTTTCCATAGTCCCATAATAATGTCTCATATCTCAGCCGACAAAATTCTAGGTCAATTGTATTTCCTTCAATCTCGGCATAATCATATCCTTGACAGATAAGTTCGGTAAAAACACATCACTACTGAAAAAAAAGGATAAAGACAAAAAAAATTACTTAGAATCTTCAACTTGTTGTGGAGTGTTATCACAAGGAATATATGCGAAGAAGGCATAATCAGCATAGTCTACTGGATTTTTCTGGTCAATATCATCTTCTTCTTTTTTTTCATAAAATTTGGTACTAACCAAAAAAGAAGGGAATAATCTCTAACAAATTCTTCTCCAACTGTAGCACAGAAGCAGTATGGTTGCACCCAACCTCGTTAAGTGAATCAAAAATGAAGAGACACCTACTTTGTACAGACAATACTACCAACACCCAATGACATTTTGCAGCAACATGAATAGGGATACAAACGTAGTTAACTTTATTTCATGTCATATTTGTCAATATCTTGTAACCCTAATATATTGTGCAACATCATGGTCTTGGGTGATCAATGTACTATCCTTGTTATTGGTGTCCCAAGTTTCATGGATTTGTTCAACCCAATTAATGAATATTGTGTCAGTCCTCGTGACTCTATTTTGGGTTGCATTACCATGTATTTCTTACGCAAGTAGTATATAAAGACATTTACATGTTGTATTTTTATAAAAATGAGAAAAAAAATACTTGCTAAGCAAAATTAAATAAAATATGCACAACATTTGCACTAATAATGAATAGATATTTTCGAGATGTACCATCCTAAATACAAACATTTAAACCAAAACCGTCTAACCATGAAAAGGCACCTATTATACTAAGTTGTTACACCAAACACATAAATAATAAAAATACCACAAAATTAGCCAACACATCAATAGTTTCACCAAAAAAGTATCTGTCAGAACCAAACTAGTTGTCCCACCAAAATAAAGAAGACACCCTTTGGTTATTTTAACACACACAAAAAGACAAAAAAAAATAATTACATACATCAAAAATTCAAAGCCATGATTAACAAACTAAAACTGAAAAAAATCATAAACTTCACCATCCTGAATACCAATTATAAGATAGAACAGTCACCAGGCTGAATACCATTACATTCTATACTTAACTGCCATAGGAAAAATAATAATAACCAACAGATCAATATTTTTATCAAAAAATTAACCCTCAGTACCATAACTATTTTGCACAAATATTTAAGAGACTGAAAATTCATAGATTTGTACATGGGAAAAAATGACCAATACACCAAGATATTAATCAAAACAAACGACCAATTGATTAAACAACACTTAATAAATAATGAAAACACAATAAATAAGATTGCCAAGTCAGTCCAAGTCTTTCCGGTAGTGACCATGATGTAAAACCCATCCATCAACCCGACCCTTTCGACCCCAAAATCAAACAGAGAATTTATCTTGTTGGATATGACAAGTAAAACCGCTAATTCTCCTAAAGAAATAAAAGATAAATGGATAAATAATTAATGTAATCAAGTAAATTAAATTTTAAAAAAGTACACGGGCCTGCCACGTTTTTTCGATAATCTATCTTTAATCCACTTCTTAAAAAGTCAACCAACTCTGAATCAACTTCAAATTCATGATAGCGAACAAAAGGGTGCTTCACGTCAAATATGCCCAGTGCATTATCTGATTTACATGCAAAACTACTTAAGTCAATATATGGTGATTGTGCAAACTTCTCATGAGACTTTGTTCGAACGCATTGCGTTGGTGTCAAACATGACATTTTTTTATTTCAAAGCAACAATCTGAGACTTTCTGAAATTGGGTAGTTTAAAGTCATCCAACGTAGAAGCCGTGTGTGCAAATATTATTGATTTACCTGAAACTTTAAATGGGGCTCAAAGAGTTATTAAAATTTCATGAGTTGCACTATTATTAATTAAGATTGATTGTTTTTATAAGTAAACACTAACCTTCAACTCACAGGGGAGGATATTAGTCATCATATTGTTTACCTTGGTCATCGATGGAAAATCAAGAATGAGACAATCAAAATCACTGACATCTGCTTCTACATGCGCTAGAATGTTAGCCTCACCAACCTATATACAAGAAATGATGAATAACAAAAAAGATACCCAAAATAGACTTAAATTAAAGTCACATATCCCATACAAATTTCAACAAAAAATGAAAAAAAAATTTTAAAAAATAATACCAAATACACACCAAATAATAAAACAAACTCCACATGTGTAGTGTGAAAAACATCTTAGTACACAAAAATAGTGGATAACACCAAATGGTAAATCAATTTTAAAATCCAATAATATAGTCAAAATAAAGATCAAAATAAACATCATGTATATAATGAAAATGTATTAGCACACAATGATGGACTATGGACTATTATTAACAACCACACAATCCACACCAACAATTTTTAACAAGATTCTAACTATCGGTACCAAACTAATTGTGCACCAATAAGAAACCAACCAACACACCAATAAGTATGTCGCGCCAAAAAAAAAACATCCATCATGCTGAATTCCAGTGTACATTGCAAAAACTAATTTGAATACCATTAAATGGGCAGAATATTCACCATACTAAATGCTCAACAATACCATTGTATAGTATTATTAACAACCATGAAAATAAATTAACCCACCAACACTTATATAAAAAGCTAACCTCAGTACAAGAATAATTATGCACCAATAAGGAAACTAACCAACACACCAATATTTTAACCAAATATCTAACCATTAGTAATAAACTATTCGTACACCCAAGAAAAAAATATAAACATAAAAATCACCATAATAAAAACTATTAAGAATTTCAACAACTAATCATAATACCAATAAAGAGGCACAAGATTCACCATACTGAATACCAATCACAATACCATCAAGTAGTGCAAATAACAACCACATAAAAAAATTTAATCAAGACAACAACAGTTATACCAAAATGTTAAGCGTTAGAGTCAAAAATATTGTGCACCAAGAAGAAAACTAACCAACACATCAACATTTTAACTAAAAATCTGACCATGAGCAACAAACTATATTCACTATTAAAAAATATAATGTTCACCATCTTGAATACCATTGTGCATTTCAAAGCTAACCTACAATACCAATAAAAGGAAACGACATGCACCATCCTGAAATACTATCTGTAATACCACTATGTAGTGTAATTAATATCCATAATTAAAAAAAAAGGAGACCAACTGTAAAAAAATGTATGATACTAGTTATAATACATTCCACACAACTTCCATTAAAATCAACAGGCCTATACATGAATATCTATGATACCTTATTTGCAACAAATCCTTCGTTCTTTAATCTTTCGCTTTGTATTAACTTAATCTCATTAAGTACATTCTTGAAACATTCATCCATGTAAGCTTTTAGTTCCCTATTTGCTCATCAACCTTGACCTCTAAAGCTTTTAAGTCATTACGTACCTAACAAAAATAAAAGAGGATAGAATATCAATACGAGAAAAATTAAAATTTTGAGAATTGTAAATTTAAATATACTGACCAACATCAAGTCCCCAGCAAGATTTTTATTATTTTGAGCAACAACATCATCATTGCACTCATCATTGGAATGCGGATCATTGGTGTCAACAAAGTTCAAATCATCAAGCTACTCTATTCCCAATGGATTTCTAACCCCAAAAAATGTATTAAAAATAAAGGATTCTCTCATTTAGAAGTAAAAATATTTTAACTAACAAAATACCTTGCATTGACAAGAGTGGACGAATTAAGCCCTTTATTCATCTTGTCTCTCCTTAAAATTGGGATTTCATCCTCAAAATCACTATCGTGGGGGTATATTGCTCTCATGCATAGGCTTCTTACCCTTCCTTTTCGAACTTACATTAACCTTGCTCTTACTAGAACTAATATTGATGCATTGATCCTTCTCTTTGTTAACACCATTTCCGTCGTCCTTTTTTTGTGGTGATGTTGTGTAAGCATCAACTCAAAGCTAGGTCCAGAGCAACAACGTAGAGTGCTCTCAATGGAAATATTACTTTGGAACCTTGGGTTTTTCCTAATAGATGTGCCCTCCATAGTTATTCTTTCTTTGCGCTTATGAAAGAACACTACATAGAAATTAAAAAAAGTAAAAATAAACTTATTACACATATACAATTATTGAAACAAACAAGTCTATAATTTGTTTCAATACAAGAAATTTTTTTTAAAAAAATAACAGTTTTGTTGAATTTTTGGAAGAAAATTTGGCTTTGCTTCAATGAAGAGGTTTTGGTTCAGACAAAGCAAAAAGTAAAGGTAAAGGGATTAAGAGACGCGCCTGCAAAGGTTGTGGTGCGTCAGTCGATGGGGTGAAAAATCAAATTAAATTAATGATTTGTGAAATGACCAATTGGAATTAACATTATTTAATAAAATGAAAAAAGTACAATATATTCAACATATTTATGGTAAACTACAGCGTAGGTGATAACAACATTACAGGAACACCA
>JAOTQR010073328.1:0-13157 GCA_025774065.1 Solanum ossicruentum | reverse complement strand
ATATATTTAAATCAAATGCTCCCAAATAATCTTACTTTTATCCTTTTTGTGAAAAGAATAAAAGAAAATACTTACAAAGAAAAATGATGATTTTTTTTTCTTTGTAGTAAAGAGTCCATAGTGTATTTCCTTGTCAACTTGGTCCCCAATTTTCTTTTGTTGTAGGGCCATAATTCAAGATTCTTCGTATTACAAGAACTTGGTCTTGAGGTGTGAAGGGATGGATCCACATCGCCCACCTTAAGCCGGATAATTTCATGGTAGTTCTTATCGCGCAAAGTAATGGATACACATTCCTGCCTTAAGAACAAGGTAACTTTATGGTAGTTCTTATCGCACAAAGGAATGGATACGCATTTCCGCCTTAAAAATAAGGTAACTTTTTGGTAGTTCTTATCATGCAAAGGAATGGATACTCATTCCTGCCTTAATAATAAGGTAATTTTATGGTAATTCTTATCGTGCAAAGGAATGGATACTCATTTCTGCCTTAAGAACAAGGTAATTTTGTGATAGTTCTTATCGCGCAAAAGAATGGACACTCATTCCGCCTTAAGAACAAGGTAAATTATGGTAGTTATTATCGCACAAAGGAATGGATACTTATTCCTGCCTTAAGATCAAGATAACTTTATGATAATTCTATATCACATAAAAGAATGGATACTCATTCCCGCCTTAAGGATAACAAAGAGCTTTTCTTGACAAGATTATATTTGTATATTTTTCTTGTCGTTTTATGCTTAAGTTCGTCACTAATGACTTCTTCTATTCCTTGCAGTTTGAAAAGATGGTGATTTTCAGGCAATACATCTCTTCTTCCACCAAACTTAAGCATCTTGTAGTCGACACCGAAGATGGGGTAGAGCAAACCAGGTTCTCGACTCAAACTCCATTAGCTAGTTGATATGAGAGTCCATGTCCTTCTTTGAAAAACCCTTCATATGGTGAATTGGACTTCAGCGAAAACTTACAATTTCAATAAGCTACTCGAGTTGTGGTCTCTTCAAGCACTAGATCATCATCATGCTAACATTGCAACTTCCCGTCCAAGCTTAGGTCATCGTATAATTCAAGGTGCAATTCGCTGGGGAGACACCATGATAGTTAAGGGAGAGTATCATCACATTCTATGTTATTGAGAGTGGATCGAAGATGTACTTGGTAGGTGTCAAGAAGCCTTGGGTATGTCTCAAATTTAAGATGCCGTTTATGTATCACTCTTCACTTATGATCGTAATTCAGGTACTTTACAAGCATTCTGTAAAGCTTGGTGCCCCAAAACAAACATGCTTCCTATACCTGTTGGGGAATTGTCTATTTTTTTATGAAGAATTAGTACCTGAGGTCAAGGAACTTACAGGGTTTGATGAAAAAAAGACAAAATATCTTTTTCGGACTTGTGAATACTTATTTGTGGCCTTTCATCATCTTTGGGGTACTAACCAAAGGGTATCTTTTAGCCAATGGATAGAGTTTTGGTGTAAGAAACCCTCAAGGTATGGACCTGCTCCACTTAGGCATGAAAAGATATCTTCTCGTCTTGAACTAACACATAATTCTAATAGAATTTTGCCTGACACAAAGAGATGGTCACATGTTGAAGAAACAATATTCTTCAAGATCGGGGTGAACTCTAACAAAAGAGATAAGATATATCTAGTAGCCTTCTTATCTTTTTGGTTGTATGCTTTTGTCCTTCCAAATAAGGAAGGCCATTACATTTATCCTGGGATTTTTAAGATGGCAAGCTTGAAGGTGAGTGGAAAAAGGGTCAGTCTCGCAATTCTGGTGTTGGTCAGTATCTACAGTGGTTTGAATAAGATCTCAGTTACATCCTAACTTAATCAAATTATAGCCTACTTTCCCATTCATTATGTTTATGGTTGGCTTGCTCATTATTTCAAGACTTATCTCGCATTCGCCAATGGGTCATTTGTTCCTACTATGATAGTATATTCTGGAGAAGGTGCTGCAAGGTACTTTGATAAAAATGATGTGAGGAAATGTATCCATGGTGGAGAGAATGTTGCTTGGTCCTCTACTATGCTGGATAAAAAGTATGCCTACTTTTATGTAGATAATGGTCCTGCACAAGAATTGGAAACGAGCTACTTCATGAGTACCTGTTTCAATTATCTTCCCCTTAAATGTAAAAATTCATTTATCATGGAGCAATAAAGCTCACACCGCTTCAGTCATCAATTTGGATCCTACCAGAATATTCCCGGTATTATGAAAAATGATATTCACAGTGTTTCTTTGGACAAGGAACTTATATTCTGGCGGATCTACACTATGAGTTGATCTTCATCATGAGCTACTTTTCCATTAACTATTCCTAATGTGGTAGATTCTTTTGGATCTGACTATCAGATTTAGTGGAAGAAGGCTCATGGAAATTTCCTTAGTGATCATTTGCAGGGTTTGGTGAATGCATCTTCACCAACTCCTGTTGTACCCTTAGAGGGTTCAAATGAAGTACATATATCCAAAGTCCTCAATGCTGATACGGACAACACTCTTTCTTTAGGTGCCAAGGTGTCCCGATAGCGTAATAGAAAAAAATCTTGACTTCCTCAGGTGGCACCAAAAGAAAAGACATCTACTCCAGCTGTTCTAGTTCCTAAAAGGTTGCTTCAATATGAGAGTAAGAGTAGTAGTAGAGATCATTGTTGGAAGAGAACAAGAGTATGTCCAGATAAAAATGCTACTACGCCTGTGGTTGAATTACATGATGAGACAAATGGCCCCTCGAGGACCATAACGACCCCTATTAAAGAGGTATGATTTAGACTTCCCTTATCGAGTATATTTTAGCTCCCTTTTTTGATTATTCACCCATTTTATTTTAAATGCAGGTGAATAAAATTCTATCTCTTGTGATAAGGTCAAAGATACTTTGAAGGCTAATGCACATGACCACCTAATGGCCGTTATGTCCATATTTGACGGGAAGAGAGTCATCCTAGATGCTCAAAAGAATTTCACCTCTTCTCTTGGGACTATTATTGGAGAGAAACTCTCTAAATGTGATGTAGATTCTGCTTCCTCACTTAAAGACAAAATCCAACTAATTATCAAGGAGATGAAATGCAAAGATATAGATATCTCGCCTTTGATAAAATTATTAGACACTTTATTTCGATTTGATACCTCGTATGACCAAGCAAGATCAACCCTCCATGATATGGATATGGAGACTATAAGAAAAAAGTTATTCCTAGTAGTGGGAGAACGTCTTCCAAATGTCATGCTTGAGGAGTATGAGAAGGTTAGAGTAATGTCCTTTCTTCATCAGTCATTAGGTAGGTAACATGAAGAAGAAGATAAAAGAGCTATTCAAAAAGGTACAAGCTCTGGAAGCACGTTTACTTACTGCAAAGGATGAAATTGAAAAGGCCAAACTAGCTACCGCTCTTGAAGCTAAGGAAGTCGATGCATGCTCTGATATAGATTTGTCCGATGATTTGGAACAAAAGAAGGAGCATTTGGAGGCTTTGCGTCAAGAGTTGATTAACTATAACTTATACTTAGATTAGATTCATTTTTTTCTTTTCCTCTTATTTTAATCTTCTATTGCTTATTTTATTTTCTTTAGAGTTATATGATATGTTAGACAATTTATGATATTAATATTTTTTTCTTGTCTTACATTATGCATCTTTATAGCCACTTTTCTTTTGTTGCATTCTCCCACCTGAATTTGCTTTGGTTGCAAGCTTTAACAATCTGAAATAACCTATAACTTATAGGTCAATAAGAAAAACATAAGCTCTACTTGCAAATATTGCGAATATTAATGCTCCAACTTATAAGATAAGTCTTACGGACTTCCAAAGCTTGAACATTTTAACCTTCAAACTTGATGACTTTCTTTTGTTAGTATGAGGACATTTAGCAACCTAGAACTTCCACCTGAAGACTTCAACTTACAACTTTGTAAAATTTGAAGACTTTGATTTTGTCCACATGCTTGATTTGGGATCATGCCATAGGTTGGGGGATTTAAATGCCTCAACTCCATACTTGGAGGATTTGAAGACTTCAACTTGCAATCTTAGAAGATTTGAAGGCTTCAAGTTGCATATTTGGAGGATTTAAAGACTTTCAAGTATACTGTTAGTGAAGCTCATATTTGATAGTGGTTTGCCCCCATTGAATCATCACCATTTGGTACGAGTCCAAAGTCTGATGAAAGGTACTCACAGCTTTAACACTCATGTAAGAGATCAAGTGGGGACATATGATTTTTGGACACTCATGCAACTGAACTCAGAATATAATTCCACGCATCTACGTACCTCAATGAAGAGGATCAAGTCACAACGTAGTTCTGAAAAAGTGAGTGTTTTTTATTATTTTTTGGTTTTTATTTTTTTAAGGTGTGTTGTACATAGTTTATACTCTTGCCAGCCAGGAGTAACATGCAGTTTATGCTCGTACATCATGGAGAGTCATCTCACTTCAAGGGTAGTACCTCTTGAGGAATTTTGCATTTATGGGACTAATCCTTATGCCATCTGCATCAACTAGTTTGTAAGCACCATTTGAATATGCTTCTTGTACTACATATGGTCCATCCCACTTTGAGGTGATTTATTGGTCTCCTTACTGCAAGGTCTTGGTCTCCCACTTAAAAGCATCCCAGATGAACCTTTTTGTTAAAAGCATGAGATAGAAGATTCTGATAGCATTTAAGAGTTTGTTGAGCTTCAAGCCTCTTTTCATCTAGCACTTCTAACTCGAAGAGATGTAGTCGAACATTCTCTTCTTTGGTAAGTCCCTCTTGAATAGCAAGTCTCAAAGAAGCAATTTGTCGCTCAAGTTTGCTTGAGTCAGTGTGCGATATGTTGTCTTGTATGCCCATAAGGTTTCTTCTATTCTTTTATGCCAGTCTCGTTTGGACTTGGAGAATACTTTCTTTAGGATATTGCATAGAGTCTTATTGAATGCTTCAGCAAGATCATTGGCGGCAGCATGATACATAGAGGATTTCCACCACTTGAAGCCGAAAAGATCACAAATCGTATTCATCAATTTGTTATCAAATGGCTTACCATTGTAGATTATTATGTATTGAGGAATGCCAAATCGGTATATGATATTTATTTGAATAAAATTTACAACATTTTCCTTCTTCACTTCTTTGAGAGCAATAGCTTTGGCCCATTTCGAGAAGTAATCTGTTACAGCCAAGATATATAGGTGCCCACCAGAAGATTTTGGGAACGGTCCAACAACATCCAATCCCCAAGCATCGAACAACCAAGATGCAACAGTCGGGTTACTTTAGGTGGTTGATATATGAAGTTTGCATGGAATTAAAAAGCTTTACATCTTCGAGCATAGCCTAAGCAATCTTTTATCAAGGTTGGCCAATAATACCCTATTCTCTTTATGTGAAAGTGGAGGTTTGGTCTGGATTGATGTGATCCACATACTCCCGAATATGCTTCCTACAGAGCTTGGCTCGCTTCTTCCTCACCCAGATATCGAAGGAGTACCCCCTCAAATGTTCTTCTGTATAGTGTGTCCTTATAGTAAAGGAAACGAGGTGCATGACGATGGATGCCAGTCCTTTTTCTAGCATCTTCTGGAGTATCTCGTAACATAAATAGTCGATGATAGCTTGTCACCAGTACTCTCTGTTGGCTTCATAAACTGTGACAACATGCTCAAACTTATTCTCCATATGTTCATTTTCATTTAGTGGTGGTACTACCCATTTTTGGCAGATAACAACTTGCATTTGATCAGGAAGAGTTAGAGTTGAAGCTAGAGCAGTGAAGGCATCAGCTATTTTATTTTCCTTTCTCGGCATATGTTGGAGGATTACATCTCTGAGCCATCCCATTAACATTTGAGCATAACAGTGATATGGACGCAGTTCAGGCTTCCTGACCTCATAAGTTGACAAAAGATGTTTAATCACTAGATAAGAGTCACCAAAGACTTGTAGTTGTAATTGTTTTATGTCGACAGCTATTTCAAGATCAAATATCAATGCTTGATATTCTGCGACATTATTGGAGCAACGTTGTTTAAGTGTGAAGGAGAATGGTAGGCCCTTTCCTTGTGAAGTGACAAACACCACTCCAGTGCCCACTCCACCATGATGTGTAGCCCTATCAAAGTACATCTTCCAAAGAGGTTGTATTTCAATAGCCATCGCGTCTTCATCAGGAAGCTCATCAGTTAATTCCCAATCATCTGGTATAGGATGGTCTGCTAAGAAGTCAACAAATGCTTATCCCTTTACAGCTTTTTGAGGGACATGCACAATCTCAAACTATTTGAATTGGAGATACCACCTTGCCAGTCGGCTGCTACGGACTGATTTTGACATGACAAATTTGATGGAATTTTCTTTAGATATGAGAGAACAACGTCAGTTTGAGAATAGTGCTTCATCTTTTGAATTGAGAAGACTAGATCCAAACATAACTTTTCGATTGGTGAATAATTCAGCTCATTTAGTGTCATCATTCTGCTCAAGTAGTAGAGGGAGCTTTCTTTGCCTTCACTATTCTCTTGAGATAATAGGGCTCCAACGGACCTTTCTGGTGTCGCAATGTAGAGCATCAATGGCTTTCCAAGTAAGGCTACTAAAATTGGAAGGCTTGTCAGATATACTTTGATACTTTCAAAAGCTTCGCTACATATTTGGTGCCACTTAAAAGGAACACCTTTCTTCATAAGATGACTGAATGGTTGGCATCTCCCAGCTAGATTCGAGATGAACCTCCTCAGGTAAGCTAACTTTCCTTGAAGGCTTTTTAACTCATGAATATCTCGAGGCTCAGGCATCTTCAGGATGGCATTGATTTTAGCTTGATCAAACTCGATCCCTCGATGTCGCATAATAAAGCCAAGAAACTTTCCAGAAGTAACCCCAAAGGCACGTTTCAATGGGTTCATCCTTAGCTGATATCTTTGGATCAATTTAAACACCATTCTTAAGTCTTTCAAATGGTCACCCCTCTTTCTAGACTTCACCACCAAGTCATCAACATAACATTCAATATTTTTGTGGAATAAGTCATCAAATATATTCTGCATAGCCCTTTTATATGTGCCACCAGCATTTTTTAGACCAAAAGGCATCACTTTGTAGCGATAGATACCTTTAGGGGTGAGAAATGCAGTGATTTCTTCATCTTTTGGTGACATGTGGATTTGGTTATATCCAGAAGAACTATCCATGAATGACATTGCCTTGTAACCAGTTGTAGTATCAATCATTAGCTCTGGAATGGGCAGTGGTAACTCATCTTTCGGACATGCATTGTTGAGATCCTTGAAGTCAACAAAAACTCAAATTTTCCCATTCTTCTTCCTCACAGGAACAATGCTTGAAATCCACATGGGGTAATTAACTTCATGAATGAAGCCTTCCTCAATGAGATTGTTGACTTCATTCTTGATCAATGGGTCCAACTCTGGCCTAAAACGTCTTTGGGCCAGCTTCGCAGGACGAGCACCATTCTTGACTGCCAATTGATAGACCGCTATTTTAGGATTTAAGCCAGGCATTTCCTTGTAACTCCAGGCAAAGACATCCTTATACTCTTTGAGTAGATTCATATAAGCATTCCCTTCCTCAAATTCTAGAAAAGTGCTTAAGTAAGTTAGCCTTGGGTCTTCATCAGTGCCAAGGTTAACTTCCTTTAAAGGATCTATCATGTCTTTTACTCTTTCTTTCAGTTATGGTGGAGCATCTCCAGCATCTTCTTCCTCTTGTGGATCATTCTCACTAAAAGATATATGGTAACACCAAGCAATGTATTCTGATCATCCATCAACCCTTACTTGAGATGAGGCATCGAACTCCCTCAAAGTTGTAATATGATATGAGGAGCCAACACTTTCTTCATCTTTGTCACGTTCCTTGGTGTAAATCACGGTGTGACTCTTTGCCTTTAGCACCTCTCCACATGAAACCATGAGTACCACTTTTCATTTCATCCTAGAGGGAATTATGCGTTGGGTATCCTTTTGGATAAGTGGAGCATGTGTTGTCACCCTAGGTAACTTCTCCAATGCTTCTTAGTTTCTTTCTTCAATTTTCCTAACCGCTCAAACACAGAAGTTCTCGTAGTGGGTTTTCCAAGTCGATAGAAGATAGAAGTTTTGTTAGAAGAAGAAGAAGACTCATCTTTGATGGTGATGTAACTTTTACTTGCTCTTCTTATGGAAATACGGACTGGAGGTGGTTGGTTATAGCGCAAACCTTCGCATGCTTTCTTGGTGACATCATTGATAGGAGTTTCCCTAATTTAGATGGCTCATTAAGATTGTATCCAACCTTTACAAGTAATTTGTAAGCATTTGGATCAAAGACCTTTGTACAATTTATAGGGAGTAGCATATCTTGAGGTAGATTTTTACCCACAAAATCTCCCAGAGGTTTTAAAGACAAGTTTATTGCATCAATGCATTTGATAAGAAGAGTTATCCCTTCCAGTACATTTCCCTAAACATTGGATGATTGACCTGCCTCTTTCTTTACCTTCGGAACATAGCGAGGTACAAAAGTTGGCTTCTTTTTAGAGGATATGATCTTCCCTTTATCTAGATAGGACTCCAACTCTCCAATACTGGCATTGACCTTTCCAACCACCAAATCAGTTCTTTTGCTAGCAAGCGCATTAAACATGGTCGATTTTATATTGTCGAGTTTTGCTTCCTTCACAACATAATTCTTCAGATAGAATTTTGCATCAGCAAAGTGTGACTCATCTTTAATGAAAGGATTATCATCAACAACTATTTTCCTTTCAACTACATCTTGGAGATACTTTAAACATTGGTAGTAAGAGGATGAGACAATTTTGTTCTTATGCACCCAAGGCCTACCAAGCAGTATATTATATGAAGTCTTTGTATCGATCATATGCATTCATGCACTAGATCTAAATCACCAATATGGATTTCTTACTTAATGGAGCAGGCTCACCTCTGCCCCCTTGATTGAATCCTTGTATTAACAGACAACTTTCACTAACTCAATTGTGACGCCCAATTCTTTCAATGTATGGATGGGCAGGATGTTAACCCAGATCCTTTATCAATCAAGATTCTATTTATGCTCTTCTCTAGCACATAATCCACCATGTATAAAGGAAGATTATGTAGCTTTTCATCTAATAGGAGATCATCCTCTGTAAATGTGATTTTTGTATCACATGCATGTGTTTCTTGAGAAGAGGGTTCTACAGGCTTCTTAAAAGATATGGGAGATGCTTTTGATGAGGTTTCGCCCGTTGCTTCTTCTTTATCCATGGGAGACATCTTTGATGAACTTTTACCTATTGTCTCTCCTTTGTCGGTGTTAAAACATGATGTCTCGGTGTTATCTTAGATAGTTCAAGTATGAAACCAACTTGGCAAGAACTCTCCAAAAGTCACAGGACGTCGTGCCTTCTGGTAGTGATACACTTCCACCTTTTCTTTCTTCAGATGCGTGACTAGTTTTTGCTTCCTTGGTCTCCTCACCATCCTTCCTCTAGTCGATTTCTCAGATGATTTACTTCATGAACTTGTCTTGTTGTGTCTTCGCCTAATCACAAGAATCTAACTTTCATCTCCATCTCTATCAGTTTGGCTTATGTTAGGCTCTAAAGACTTCTCCCTTTTAGAGGTATATATTTGGATCGGGTCAAGCGAGCCAAAAGTGATAGAAATTTGGACTAGCTTTCTCATCATTAAGGACAATTTTCTCTTCCCTAGACAATTATATGACTTTGTCCTTAAGACAAAATACTTTTCGTGAGGATGACCCAAAAGTCTATGATATTTGCAATAGTTTGGATGATGTCTTTCCAGATTGATCAGATATTTGAGAAACATCATAATCCAAAAAAAGGTATTCTTTTTCTTGCATCTCCTTTAAAGTCAACTTCTAATTTGGACACCTTTGAAAGGTTGTCTTCACGCTCTACTTCCTACTCTCTTTTGTAGTAAAGTTCACAGGCGATGCATTGATATTCATGGATTCTTTGTCATCATTTTTGAGCAAAACTTTACTCCATTTCTTTGGTTCCTGCTTGTCTTTTCCTTAGCGAGGATTATGAACAAGCATCCCATCTTTTCCGACAGAAGACATGCTCAACTCCATATCATGAGCACAGTCGCTAGATCTTCAAAATACTTAGGTTTGATACCTTGTAGGATGTACAGAAGCCCCCAGTGTATCCCTTAGAAACACATTTCTATAGCAGAGGCTTCACTAAGTCTGTCTTTACAAGTAAGGCTCGCATTTCTCCATCGATTTATGAAGTCGATGACAAGTTCATCCTTTCTTTGGCAAGTATTTGTGAGTTCTATCATGTTCACTGTGCGCCTTGTGCTATAAAAGTGATTAAGAAACTCATACTCCAGTTGCTCCCAATTATCAATGGAATGAGGTTCAAGATCTGTGTACCAGTCAAAGGCATTCCTTTCAAGGAACGGATGAATTATTGACAAGATGGTCTCCATAGGTCCCAGCATTATTACATGTCTCCATGAAGTGTGCAACATGCTGCTTTGGATTTTTTTTTTTTTGCCTTCAAATTACTGAACTTTAGGAGGTTGATAACCGGCAGACATTTTGAGGCTATCAATCCTAGTAGTGTAAGGCTTAGCATACATATGGTAAGACCTTGTGGAGATTTCATACTTGTCTTTGATGGTCCCTTAAATGAACTCTTTTAATTGATCAAGTGGGATCATTCCTTCGACAAAAATTGGCAGCTCCTTAAGAGTCGGCCTTGCTTTACAAGATTTTCGGTCACTTGAATCTTAATAACCTTCCTAGGTGCATGGCTAGATTCCCCATATAATAAGCCATATACTCTATCCATCAACTTATTGATACGAGACACTTGGTGTTCCATATGCCTGGCCAGTCCTTCAATCATCTTTGCCAGATTTGCAAGTTGTTCCTTCATGGATGAAGCATTAGTTTTCATCGCTTGCATGACTATTGGAGGCATAGAAGAGTAGCATGGATTATCAGGTACGTTGATCTTCAGAGGTCTCATATTATGCGATGCATGTGGAGAAACTTTATTGGATGAGTCCTAGTCTTTCTTTGCAATAGAATTCTTGGAACCAGAGACCTCAAGTAGAGCTAAAGTCTGGTTGATCTTCTCAGCAACACTGCTTCCTCTATCTGAAGCATTTGTAGAGGACCTTGCTCCCCTTGGAGTTGAAGCTCCAAAATCAAAAGTTGGTGCGGACGTCACTCGCATTATTTGTTCTCCTAGCATAGTGGCTTTCCTCCTTGTAACAGCTCCAACACTTCCAAAGTAATACCAGGGATTCCCTCTACTTCAGTGGAGAACTTGGAATCAATAGCCTTGTAGGAAGTTGATTTGGAGTTGATCTTCTTGGAAGTCATTAGAATATTCTTTGATTCTTGAAAAGTTGAGATGAGAGGTAGAGATTCTCCCACTGGGCGTGCCAGTTTGTTTGCAACAAATTTCAAAGTGATTGGATATAAATTTGAATCACAACTAAAACATGAAGAAACAGAATTTTATTTGATAAACATATGGGTTCAAGTCTGTTTCTCCCTTGATTCTTCTCTCATAAGATTTCTCAATGATTTGAGGGTCGTTAGTGGCGTATTTCTCGAACGTATGATTTTAACCTCCTTAGTCATATTTTGATCTCTGTGATCTTTGAGAGATGTCTTTAGGGAATATAATGTCATTTATATAGGCATGAATTAGGGTTTAGGTAAAGTAGCCTCCAAGAAATCCTGGCTAAAATAGGCCTATTTTGTAAAGTCCTACAAGATTTTAATGTCTACAATTATGACACAACCCAATACAATACAATACAATATAATATGAATCAATCCATAACAACTATCCAAACAAATTGTTGCAAATATGATCTTGTCTTCACTAACCAATTCCTTTAGTAAGATGAATGCCCAGAATGTTTGGTACATTTTTCTTGACCTTTGAACTTATATATTGATTTCACTTGCTTCCTCACTACTTATTTAAAGTGGTTTAACATTGAATTATTAAGGGACTATTTGGAAAGTTACCTGATAATTGAAATTGGTATAATTACTATAGTAATAATTATCACCCTTGTAATTACATTGTCTATGTAACACCCGACGAAATTACTAAAATACCCCTAGAATGGAATCATGCATATAACGAATTTTCCCAAGCTCAGATGAAAATTTTGAAATCAAATTTGCGATCAGGGTGAAAAACTAGGTGGGAAAATGGTCTTGACCCAATTTTAGAGCAACCGGAACAAGAAATAATTTTTTGATCCAAAAATCAAGACGATGAGGTGCACGTTGGGCCACGATGTGGACCCATACTTATATATTTTTTTCAATTTTTTGACGGGATTAAATTTTTGAAATTACACAGGTGTGTGATAGGTCCGCGTCGCGGACATGTTACCTCGACCTGTTCTACCGAAGTTCAAAATTTTAAATCTTTTGAGGGGCATTCTAGACTTTTCCTAACCCCTCCTAAACTCAAAACATGATCAATTTAGGTCATTTTGAAAGTAAATAAAGTCTACAACCTCATTCTAAGTCTTTCTTCACAATACTTGAAAGTTAGGGCTTGAGAGAGAAGGAAAAAGAACGTGAGATTGGAGAATTTAAGGAGAGTTCTTGACAGGTGATTTGAAGAGCTTCATTCCAGGTATGTAAGGCTAAACTAAAAGCATGAGATTGTTCTCTCATGTGTCCCATAGATGGTCCTAGATGAGAATTGAAGGTTCTTGAGTCTACATACATGCTTCTTGGTTATTTTCTTGAGAAATTGTATTTACTACATGTATTTTCACATGTTCATGATCATCATAAAACTTATTTTCTTGAACTGAATATTTTTGTGAGATATTACATAAACCCTATATGTTAGATTTTTAAAACGTGCATGAAAGAAGATAGAGATTGAGTCTAGAGCGCTGATTGAGAATGTCGATTGTAATTGTGATTGTGATTGTGATATGAGAATGATGGTGAGTTGACAGAAGTTTATAGTCCCTTGAGTCTCCATAAATGAACTCTAACAATTTGTCTATTCAATTGTTTCCTAATGATTGTTCCAAGCTTTGAGTTATTGATTGAGATGTTAATTGATGAGATTATTAGTGTTTCTGCGAGAGTGATTGAAAGATTGTGC
>JAOTQR010073317.1:0-13157 GCA_025774065.1 Solanum ossicruentum | reverse complement strand
AATTGATGCAAATTTGACCAAACCATAATATGATTTATTTAAATAGCATTAGTACATATAAAATGTGGGGTGTTACAGTCTGCTCACTTCCTAAGTAGCACTCTTAACTTGTTGGTTTCTCCACAACACTTTGATGGTTGCAACTTCCTTATTTCTCAATCACTTCATTTGGGATCCAAAATCTCAATTCATATTTCTACAAAAGTCAAATCCTCCTCAATATCCTTCAATGGAATAACAAAATTAGGATCACCCATGAATTCTCTCAACATTGAGACATGTAACACCAGATGAACCATAGCTAGCTCCATAAGCAAATCTAGCTCATAAGATACTTTTGCAAATTCATAAGGTCCCACCTATCTAGGATTGTAATTCCCTTATTATTAAATAATGTATTCACTTTCAAAAAGGTATCCCCTTTAGATAAAATTAATCCCTACTTCACAACTCATTGACTTGAATTTGTGTCGTTAGAGAAATCGATTTTCTTGAATAATGAGGGAGGGGTTCATCTTAGTGACATTTATTTACCTTGATGCAATTATATATGTTAAAGAAGATTCTTAATAAATATTAAGTGTGAAGAAGCAAATAAGGAATGAAAAAAAGAAATTTGGGCAGCCACTTTTTTTTGGGCAACACTTTAAATTGCTTTTAATCTAATATATCTTTTCTCCTAATTTAAGTTGGTTTAAAAACTTAGAGAAACCTTATAAACTCTCTCATAATCTTATATTTGACAAAAATCACTAAAGAAATTAGTTTGTTTGAGCAAAAATCAAGAAATCCCCTACCTTTTGGTAAGTGGTTAAATTCTGTCTTTAAATTGTGTAATGATCAGTAATTGTTGAATATCTCATTGTATATAGCTCCTTTTTTAGTGTGTAAATTTATTCTAGAAATTTAATTCACATACCAAAAACCTTTATGTTTATGTAAAATTCTAAATTTGCTTGTATGGTACTAAAAAAAAAGGGACGAGACATAGTGAACGTTCTGGCCAATTTTTCTGTCTGAGATACCTTCTATGTACTACTGTTTGTATGCTAATCATATCTTGATGTGTGAGTTGTATGTTTCTATGGTTATTAGTTCTTTGCAAACTTAAGACATATCTCTACAACTCTTATGTTGATGTTGGAACCTAATTTAGTAGTTATGGATTTGAAACAGTGGACGCAATTTAGGACATGTTCTGTTCAAATTTTTGACATACGAATCCCTGGGTATGTGTTGTTAGTGTTTCGATTATAGATTCCTGTACGAAAGGTATTTTAAAGTTATTCTTGATTATTTGTGACCAATGTTCATATACCTATAATTTTTATATAGACTGAAAATCCAATTTTTTCTATTTACCAATTCAGAATCTAGTTCTAATGCAAGGGAATAAAGTTGCAGAGAAGAGTGTGATTTGCAGAAATAGGACTCAGTTTTGGTATCTATCTTGTTAGTTTTTACTTATTGAAAGTGCTGAATATTAAATGAACATTTGAATTGGGTATTAAGGTGATCACACTCTTGTACAATATTAAGAAAGTTGATTGAAGAAATTGATGCCGTACTGATCCATGACTTGAACTTAGTAGGGTCGGTTGCATGCTAAAAGGTTTAGGTTCATGTAAAAACTTGTTCTTGTTATTTTGCTACCAGCTAGTATATTTGAATGTTATCTTGGTATATTAGCTATGTTCTTGTCATTTTATCTGGTTGTGTTGATATATTTTGAGACTTGCAAGTAACTCACTTACTTTGCCCATTTGTACGAAATGCCTGATCACCTGTGTCATGACCCAAGCTCAGGGATTAGACGTGACCGGCGAATGGGGAACCTGAAGGAACCCAAAACAAGCCTCATAGCATATCATTACACATCCTTGGTCGCATAAGCAATTAGATTGACAATAAGAGATAAGCATAAACAAGGGGAATTGGGACTAAAGGGAACACCTTTCCTATCATAAGCAACAAGAGTCAAGAGAGTCAAAGCTCATAGCATAGATACATATCTTGTCCAACAACAACTCTGCAACATAAGATAAGAACGGGGGCCAAGACAAAGAAATCGGGATAACCCTCATAGCCAATACATAAGTCAAAGAGAGAAAGTCTTAATACATAGTAAGAGATCATAAGTAATGTCCCCAGAATGGAGGACTCACCAATAAGCTTGAGCGAAGTCGTACTAGCCACGTGGAGGAGGATGCTCAAGTGGGGCTCCAGTTCCTAGAAGGTGACATCATATAGGCATAGATTATGCGTTAGTATGTTTGAATGTACTACATATGAAGGATGTAATGCAACAAGAGATAAGAGACATATTCAAAATGTATAAGCATAGGTAATGAGTAACATATAATAATATGGCATGCATGGGATATGCTTGTAGTAAATCATACTTATATGGAACATAATACAAGTATAGGAAGTGACCATTATTAGTGCAATTCAAGCCCTATCACTTATTTGGATAGGTGCATGAGATACAAACCCCTTCATGAGGTTGTTGAGGTACAAACCCCCCAACGGGTTGAAGGGTACAAACCCCCAACATGGTTAATGAAGTACAAATTCCCCAACAAGATTGATGGGTACAAACCCCCAATGAAAGGCCCCACATTTTCCTATGAATTCCTCCATCATCATAATTCCCTTATATATCAAATCAGGGATATTTAAACACCCCTCCACATAGCTTGAAAATACCCTATGATGTATTTTTTTCAATATCTCAAAATTCGTAAAGAATTTTACAAATCTGACTTCATATTCGTGTTTAGAGGGAAAAGTTGAGTGGGAAAACGAGTATTTAAAAGTTATACTTTGTACGTGCCAAGAAAAATAACTTTTTGTGAAACTTCACAAAAATAATAGCTCTCCGCGATGTGGACCTGATGCGGACTAGTTCAAAATTTTTTCAAAATTGTTCTTTTAACCCCAGGGTAATTGGGCAATAATCCTATACCTATATACACGAAAATCCCTCATTCTCAAGCCATTTTGAGCCCTAAAATCCAACAAAAAACCTCTAAATTCCTCTCTAATCTTCATCAAATTCTCCATCCATTCTCAAGGTTTTCAGGAAGTCTTGTAGAACTTCAAGGAAACCAAGTCAAGCCCCAAGTCCTCCTCAAGATTCAAGAATCCCAAAACTCATCCATACCTAAGGATTTCATTCAAGCTTCAAGCCTCCATTTCAAGTCTTCTTCAAGAAACTCCAAAGTCAAGGTATGTGGGTTTCTTTCATGGGTTCCTTTCACCCATGATGCCAAAGCTTCCTTTTACTTAAAATTGCATGATTTAAAGTTGATTTACTCATGGGTACTACTTATTATGAAATTCACTGTACACTATGTTGGGGTTTATAAAATTGTGATTGTTTTAACATGTTTTAAGCTATGCATACAAGATCTATAGTGAGATTTGATTAAGGGTTTTGATCTATATTGCTTGAGGGTGTTACCAAGTATCTATTGAAGGTTTTACAATGAATTTTTTTTATCATGATTTCACTTTTGAATTGCATGGTTTTACACTAGCATTACACAACCGCCAAGTGTTTGATAAAATGCCTTTTAAAGGATTCTTTAGGTTTTGATGATCTATTAGTTGATTTATGATCCAAGTGACTCTATGATGATTATGAGGTTTCTAAAGATATATTTAACTCATAGAAATATTAATGATGTTGTAAACTCGAGTTTAAGCTCTTTCTTAAAGATTTTAGCTCTTGTAAGCCCTTTAATGTTGATGTTGATGCAAGAGTAATGTTTGATGGTGAACTATTCTTATGTTTGAAGTTGGCCTCACCATTAGAGGTCAAAGATGTTTTAGAGCTACTCGTGTCATGATTCTATGTTTCTCATAAGTTACTAAAGTATGATTATTATAAGTATTCTGTGGGATTAGACTTAGCACCGATGGATGGAAGATTTGCTTTCTTTCCTTGAACTATGTGCCACCATAGGACTATCTTATACCCTTGCAATACTAGTGGATCCACTTAGCATACTTTCTCTTGAGGTTCTTCCTGAAATTGTATCGTGTTCCTATAAGATGAAGTTCTTGATGAAATCCTTTTCAAAATTGGGTCATGTTCCCATAAGGAAGGTTACTTCATATGAAATTGGGTCATGATCCTGTAAGTTTGAAGTATGGATTACTTTAGCAAGTAGACCACCTCTTTACCGGTGAGGGGTAATCTCGGAATTCAAAGTTATAGCTTGCTTGGTCTTATTCTATCTCGGTTGAGGTCTCTTTACACATGTATGTACTATGTTCTATCCAATTGGAATGATTTACAAGCATGTTTTACTTCAAACATTGATCATGCATGGCATATGGTTATTATGTGTATTCATTGCTTATAATTATTCATTTTGATAATGATGCCTATCTCTTGTTGTATTGCATCCAACATACTTAGTACATTCAAACATACTAATGTATACTATATGCCTACATGATGTCACCATGTAGGAACCGGTACCCCTATTGATTCTCCTCCTCGTGGCTAGATGGATTATTCAAGTTAGCATTTGGTGAGTCCTCATGTCCGGGGACAATATCTATCCTCTATCATGCTTATGTTTGGATTATACCTTTTATATTTGGATTACCTATTTTCATTGCTATGAGGGTGAACCCGGTTGCTTGTCTTGGCCCCCGCTAAGTATCTAGGTTTAGAGGTGTTATTGGACAAGTTGTGTATTATGCTTGAGCTTGACTCATCTATGATATTTAAGTATTACTTCCTCTTTCTCTCTTGCTCCCTTAGTCCCAATTCCCCTTGTTTATGTTGTCTCTTTTTGTCATTTTTTAATTGCTTCTATGACCAAAGATGTGTAATGATATGCTATGAGACTTGTTTGGGGTTCCTTTGGGTTCTCTATTCGCCGGTCACGTCTAGGCCCTAGGCTTGGGTCGTGACACCCAACATGGTTGATGGATAGTTGAACTTTATCACCTGTGGTGCCGGAGTACAAACTCCCCGATAGGTTACCCCTCGATAGGTTGATGGATAGTCGCACCCTACCACCCCCAGTGCTGGATTACAAATCCCCCGATAGGTTATCAAGGTATGAACCCCTTTACATAGTTACTCGGTGCACAACCCCCGAGTAGGGCATGGTCATATTCAAACACTATAGAGATAATATAATATACATACATTACTCTTATCATCATATAGTCATCATATACCTACCCTTCCGCTTATCATCATACATCATATGCGTACCTTCCTCTCATCATCTTAAAATACGCGTACCTTCCTCTCATCATCTTAAAATCATATATATACATGCATCTCATCATCATTCTATATTATTTCATCATTATATAATCATCATAACATCATTCAACTCATAAGACATGTATTGGACCCTTAATTCCTCAAGAAATCATAACCATATATTTTATCAAACACTTAGAGGGTGTGTAGTGGTAGCGTAAAACCATGCAATTCAAGAGTAAAATCATTCTAGAAAATTTAATGTAAAGCCTTCAATAGATACTTGGTAACACCCTCAAGCAATATGCATCAAAACCCTTAATCAAATCTTACAATAGATCTTAGATTCATAGCCCAAAACATGGTGAAAATAGTCACAATTTCATAAGCCCCAACATAGTGTGCAGTGATTTTTATAATAGATAAGGCCCATGAGTAAATCAACTTTAAATCATGCAATTTTGAGAAAAAAGAAGCTTGAGCATTATGGGTGAAAGGAACCCACGAAAAAAACTCACATACCTTAGCTTTGGAGATGAACTAGATGAAAATTGGAGATGGAGACTTGAAGCTTGGTTGAATTTATTAAGATCTAGAGAGGGTTTTAACACTTTAATCTTGAGAAGTATAAGCCAGTGTTTGAGTGAGTATTGTGGAGTGTTTTGAATTATATGAGGGTGAAAAATGGCTAAGTATAGGTATTTTCTCGAGTGGGAAGATTAGGCTCAAGAGTTAAAAGTCTTGGACCAAACTTGAAAAACATGATGAAAATAACATTGTGGCGCGTCGCGCCATTGATGCGCACACACACTGTTTCCAAGCTCACTTTGAAATTTTGAATTTTGCTAAAGTTTCTCTTAAATCCGGGTTAGACTCTTTTCCCCCTAAATTTGACCCCTTGATCAAAAATATGAAATTGAATTTTTGATATCACACACGAATTTTGAGATATATAGAAATTACAATTCCATACACTTTCGAGGCACATTTTCTGGAACTTTTTGGGGTCATTCAACTTGACATCCTTGTTGTTTTTGTCTTTTTCTTGTTGCTATGACTTTGTCACTATCAACATGCGTCTTGGTTGGATCAATTTTCATCTTGACTATGGATTTATTATTTGTCCTAAGTATGGAAGCGGTCCATTTTAAGCACGAACTGGAAAAACCATTTTTAATATGGTTCTTGGTTCTCTTGATTATTGGGTTTTAGCCCTACTTGATATACCCGATCTATATTTCTCGCTTCCTGTCATTTTGCCATTCAATTTGGAATACTTGAACGATCGATTCTTATTTTTTAACTTTCGCCTGAAAGCGGAGGAATGTCTCATTAGTTATAACTATCCCTTCCATTAAAAAATTCGAATTTGAAATAAATTAAATATAGAATGAGAGATATATAATAGAGAATCAAATATGGAACTAAAAAAAGAATTTCTTCAAAACTATTATAAAAGAAAAGAGAAATTAATTAAACTATTAAACTTTTTGCTTTTCATTGATTTTTTTGACCGAAATATTTGGGCGATGGTGGGAAAATTCCTATGATTCTTCGTTTTTCGAATCGGGGTATTCCTGTGAGCCTCAATCTGTGTCAGAGGGCTTCAATCCTTCTTGATACTTGATTATGTTTAGTGTGACGGCATGACATACATACTGGGCAAAACTTGTCATTTGAATGTCTTGTAAAAATTGTTCCAGGAACTCATGATACCTAGATCTTTAATTATCCTACTTGATAATATTGATATTTGTTCACTTGGTCTATTTACTATATTTCATTTGTGTTGCCCTTTGACTTAAGAAAGGTAAATTGAGGAATCTAAAGGTTTCGTCTTTTAGCTTTCACACCACTAAACTTTATGCTTATCGATAGTTATTTCTATCGTAGGGAATAACCAAGATGATGCTTGAGGATGACCATTGAAGATAAATTTTGGGAGCTATGTAGAAGATCACATGTACATGATCTCCTGTTATATATGTATGTATAAATTTGACAGACTAGTCTAAATTATGAAACCATGGCTTGTAACTTAAAGGTTTGGCTTATTTAGTTAAATTGGAGCCGACGAGCTTTTTTTTTTTATAATTAAATTACCCATTATTTTGAAGTGTGATTATATGAAATGGAAACTAGTAAGTTTTATGTCTTTGTATTTTAACAACGACGATAATTTTTAGCATGTACTAGTACGGGAAATATATAAAAATCTCACGAGATAGTGGTTTAAATTATTTTGGGAAGTTGCTTATGCTATAAACTAGAACCCAAAATCAATTGAACTATCTCTATTACAGAATCCCATACCTATCACTATTTTGGATTTGTTATTAAATCATGACTAATTTTCTGGGTATTAAAGTCTTAATATTTTAGCAAGTGTCAGGTAAGCAAAGATCTTACACACTAATGATGAAAGACTGAAAAGAGAAATCTTGAATGAACCACACACTTTATCATATGCCATGCACCCTGGAGGTACGAAAATGTACTAGCACCTTAAAGAACACTATTAGTGGAATGGTATAAAGAAAAACATAGCAGACTATATATCAAAATGTTTGGTTTGTCAAAAAGTAAAAGCCAAATATCGAGTCCCAGTTGGGCTACTCCAACCCTTGCCAATGCCAGAATAGAAATGAGAGAGAATAACAATGGACTTTGTTTCTGGACTTCCACGCATGCAAAAGAATCATGATGCAATATGGGTGATAGTGGATAGATTAACGAAAAGTGCTCAGTTAGAATGGATTATTCAATTGAGAGGTTAGCAGAATTATACATTAATGAGATTGTAAGGCAACATAAAATCCCTATCTCTATTGTCTCTGACAGAGGCCCAAGGTTTACATCAAGATTTTGGTCTAGGTTGTAAGAGGCTTTGGGTACCAATATAAATTTTAGCACCTCATTTCATCCTCAGACAGACGGTCAATCAGAAAGAACATGTTTTGGAGGATATGCTTCAAGCGTGCATCATGGAGTTTGAGGGCAGTTGGGACAAATATTTGGCTTTGGTAGAATTTGCTTAAAATAATAGCTACCAATAGAGTATTGGAATGGATCCTTATGAAGCCTTATATAGAAGAAAATGTCAGTATCCTCTTTGTTAGAGTGAAGTTGGTGAAAGAAAACTTACATGCCACGACCTAAGCCTAGGGCCAAGATGTGACACAGTAAATGGGAATCCCAAAGGGAGTCCAAATAAGCCTCCTAGCATATCATACACATCCTTGATCGCGGAAGCAAACTCAACAACAAGAGATAATAAAGAGGAAAAACGGAACTAAGGGAAGTCTTTGATAACATAAAACATAGAAGAGTCAAAGGTAAAAGCATAGATACACCATTTGTTCCAATAACACCTTTAAACATAAATTTAAGCGGGGACCAAGACACTTCCTGGGCTCACCCTCATAGTATAAAGAGTTCAACATAAAGAGAAAACAAGTGACAAGAGTAGGATAGCTAATGTCACTGAACGTGAGGACTCAGCAAAGCTCTTCTTTCAAATGCCAAGGCTAGCCACGTGGAGGATGATCATGAGGAGCTCCAGTTCCTACATGGAAACATCATGTAGGCATAGAGTATGCATTAGTACGTTTGAATGTACAAAGTATATAGGATGCAATGCAACAAGAGAAGGGTAACATAGTCAAAATGTATAACCATAATCAATGGATAGGTATAATAACAACATGTTATGCATGATCAATGCTTGAAGGAAAATATGCTTGTAAAACATATAATTTGAGAATATAGATTACATGTGTAGGAAGAGACCATCATCATAGACCAAACAAACTATTACTTGGAATCCAAGGCATATCACCCCCTTGGAAGGTGATTGAGGTATATATCCCTCAATTGGTAGATGGGCATAGCACCCCCCATCAAAGTGGTCAAGGTATATACCCCTCAAAGTGGTAGATGGGCATACCACCCCCATCAAAGTGGTCAAGGTATATACTCCTCAACATGGTAGATGGTAATAGCCCCTCCTCCCCACCAAAGTGGTAAAGGTATATATCCCTCAACATGGTAGATAGGCATAACACCCCCTATCAAAGTGGTTGAGGCATATCACCCCCTCAACAAGGTATGGTAAACTTGCAACTCTATAGATACTTTTCATGAATTCAATACACACATACAATCTCTTCATCATCATGGAGTCACTTAACTCATAAGCTATGGAATAGACTATTAATAGCTCAAGAATCCTAAACAAGATATTTTATCAAACACTTGGCGGGTGAATAATGCTAGTCTAAACCATGCAATTCAATAGTGAAATTATGTGAGAAAGCACAATGTAAATCAACCCACCAACACTTCGTAACACCCTTATGCAAGATACATTGAAATCCCTCATCAAATATCATAATAGATAGTAGATTCATAGATCAAAACATGCTTAAGCAGTCAATATTTTATGAAACTCTAACATAGTTTATAATCAAATTTCATAATAAGAGATACCCATAGATAATCAAACTTGAAAACATGCAGTTTACACAAAAAGGAAGTTTGGGCAACATAGGTGAAAGAACACAATGGTTGAAACCCACATACCTTAAATTTGGGTATCCCCTTGATGAATATTTGAATGAGAACTTGAAGCTTGAATGAAGTTCTTGAGATTCGGAAATAAGTTTGGGACACTTGAATTTGGATGAAGTATTAGGCTAAGTGTTAGAGAGGGTTTTGAAAGTGTCTTGAGTGATTTGGAGTTGAAAAATAACTAAATATGGGTGTTTTTATGCATAGGAGGGCATGAACCCAAGACCCCAAGGCCTTAGGCCGAAACTGAAAAGCTGGGAACAAAATAACACTAATGTGCACCCCTGGCACGTAGCGGCCAGGGTGTGGATCAACACTAGATAAGAAAATTTTTGAAAAAATATTTTTCGTTATGGTTGCTCTAAAATCGGGGTTATATCCATTTTTTGCTCAATTTTATCCCTGATCACGAATATGAAGTCAGATTTTTGATATCACTCATGGATTTCGAGATATATGGAAATTGCGATTATGGGCATTTCCAAGGCACATTTTCAAGCATTTTTGGGGCATTTCAATATCTCCCCCTTGGGAATATTAGTCCCTGAATGTCAAAGAAACGTATATAAGAGAGGTAATCAAGATGATTTCAGCCTAACGTAGAATGCAACAAATGCATTTAAATATCATTTCAAAAAATCTCAACATAAGTGTCAAGAATCACCATATACTTGTCAACACAAACATGAATGCATGCAAATGACATTAGGGTTGGAACTTCAGACTTGAAATCACGTAGTACCTTAGGCTTGAGTTGAGTGGAAGAGATATGGATATTTCTTTTGCATGTCCACCTCAGCTTCCCATGTGGCACTTTCAACTTGTTGGCTCCTCCAAAGGACCTTAACGGAAGCTACATCCTTGTTCCTCAACCTCTTCACTTTTCTATCCAAGATTTCTACAAGAACCCTCTTCATAAGTCAAATTATCTTCCACCTCACCCACAACATCCAATGGTACAATGGTACTTGGGTCACCCACACACTTCCTCAACATAGAAACATGAAAGACCGGATGAACCCCATGCAATTTAACCATTTCATGAATGTAGAACTTAGCATTATCTTTGGCACCATAAGTAGCCTTAACTGGTAGGAAATGAGTTGACTTTGTCGTTCTATCAACCACCAACCAAATAGAATCAAAATGCTTTCTAGTCTTAGGAAAACCAACCACAAAATCCATGTTGATTTCCTCCCAATTCCAAGTAGGAATCTCTATATCTTAGCTAGGCCACCTGACCTTTGATGCTCGACTTTTACTTGTTTGCAATTATGACAACCTATACAAACTTAGCAATATATCTCTTCATACCACCCCACCAAAACACTTCTCTCAAATCTCTATACATCTTTGTAGAACTAGGGTGAATAGAATAGGAAGAATTATGAGTCTCATATAAAATCTTCTTTCTCATGTCATCAACACTAGGCACACACAATCTACCTCGGTACCTAAGGGCACCATCCTCCCCTTTGGAGTAAACCTCTACCTTACCATCTCTCACCAAGGCCTTCAACTCTAGTAAGGCGGGGTCCAGATCTTATTTTGCCTTTACCTCCTCAATCAATAAAGATTTAGAACCATTAACAACCACTACACCACCATTCTCATCCTCCTCCAAACTAACTCCCAATCTAGCCAGTCGATGAAGCTTTCTAGCCACCTATTTTCCACCATCACCAACATGTGCTAGGCTACCCATAGACACCTTACTTAGAGCATCAGCCACAACATTCGCTTTACTAGGGTAATAATGCACACTTATATCATAATCTTTAAGGAGCTCTAACCACCTTTGTTTGTCTCAAGTTAAGATATTTTTGAGTGAATACATATTGGAGACTCTTATGATCAGTAAATACATCAACATGAACTCCATACAAATAATGACGCCAAATTTTCAAAGCAAATACCATGGTGGCCAGTTCAAGATCATAGGTAGGATAATTCCTTTCATGCACCTGAAGTTGTCTAGAGGCATATGCTATCACCTTACCATTTTGCATCAAAATACAACCCAAGCCTATTCTTAAGGCATCGCAATACACAACAAACCCTTCTAACCCTTTTGGTAGGGATAAGATACTAGCAGAGACAAGCTTATCTTTCAAAGTTTGGAAACTCTTCTCACATTCATCGGTCCCCACAAATTTTGCCTTCTTTTGGGTTAACTTAGTCATTGGAGAAGCAATAGAAGAGAACCAATTCACAAACCTCCAATAAATAATCTGCTAAACCCAAGAAGCTTCAAATGTCGGATGTAGTCAAAGGTCTAGGCTAATTTCTAATCACCTCCATCTTCTTAGGATCCACCTTAATGTCATCACCCGACATGACATGACCTAAAAAAGCAACCTCTTTCAACCAAAACTCACATTTTTCATATTTAGCGTACAACTTCTCCTCCCTCAAGATTTGCAACACCACTCTCAAGTGATCCACATGCTCCTCCTGACTATGGGAATAAATCAGTAAAAACCACCACAAACAAATCAAGGTAAGGTTTAAAGACCCTATTCATAAGATCCAAGAAGATAGCTGGTGCATTAGTCAACCCGAAGTACATAACCACAACTCAAAGTGCCCATACCTAGTTGAAATGACCCCAAAAGTGCCTGAAGATATGCCTCGGAATGCTCAGAATATTAAATTTCATATATCCCAAAATTCATGCATGATATCAATAATCCGACTTCATATTCTTGTTCAGGGGGTCAAAATTAGGAGGAAAAGGGTCTAATCCTAATTTTAGAGCAATCAAATCACAATTTAAAATTTCCAAAATATTCAATTCCTAGAGACGATCCGCAATAGGTCAGCGTCGCGGACCTGTGTATTTTGTTGCCAGTGATTTCTATCTCGGTCCATGGCTTTGAGGTCTTGGGCCTAAGTGTTCTCAGCCGTGTTTTTACCTATACTTAGCCTTATTTCACCCTTATATCATCCTAAACATTTCCCAATACTCACTCAAACACTTAGACATATTTTCACTCCACAAACTTAAGTCCCAAACTCTCATCCCAAGCTAAGGTTTTCCTTCAAGGTTCTTCTTCAAGTTTCAAGTCTCCATCTCCAATCTTCACCAAGTTCATCTCTAAGCTAAGGCACGTGGATTTTTTTATGGGTTCCTTTCACCCATTATACCCAAGCCTCCTCTACTTAAATTGTATGATTTAAAGTTGATTTACAAATGCGTCTTTCCTATTATGTACAAGTCACAAAGGTATGAACTAGTAAATGTTTAAAGATAAATTCTCAAGAACAAGTCATAAAGGTTCAATAGAACTCTCTCAAATATTATTAACATCAATCTAATTATCTTTAATGAAAGAAAAAAGACTCATATATA